>CM019696.1:31563321-31753492 GCA_009760885.1 Achatina immaculata
GTATGTTCGTTCGTTCTCTAATTTTTTGTCTTTCTATCTTGCTATCTCTGTTTCTCTCTATTCTCTCTTTCTCTCCTCTCTGTGGTTTTTTTCCTTCCTTTAAGTCTTTCTTTCTTTCTTTCTCAGAACCCATGATAACATGGTAAACATTTTCCACTTAGAAACAGGAAAATCGGGGGGGGGGGGAGGGTGTGCTGTCAATAACACGACCTCCCACCAGTAACAACAACAACAACAACAGACCCAACAACAACCACAGCAGCAGCAGCAGCAGCTGAAGTATATCAGCCTGTTTATACTTGTTCTCTGCATTGTCAGCTGTCTGGAGTGTGTCATAAGGAAGACCTGGCACGCCCATATTGTTATATTTATATCACCGGCAACGTTTGAAAAATAAATCTAGAATGAACTGGCGCTACTTGGCAAAGCACCCGTCTCTGCCTTCACTCAAATCACCACCAGCATATCACTTCACCTCCACTTCCTGCGCTGACAAACTGTGACCTTATAAGGGCAGTCCAGGGACTACAAGGGAGAGAACACGCCAGGCCAGCTGCGAGCTAGACAGCACGCCCGGCTCTCCTGCCAGCACCCATACCTGCACATACGTTTTCTTCGTCAACGATTAAATAATCACCAATATCCATGTACCAGGTCCGGCATAAAGCATGGCTGGATTTTAAAAATGGAAAATAAACAAGTGCTATACATGTTTTTGGTTAAAAAAAAGTGAAATGAAACTCATAAAAGTGGGTATTTTTATTATTACTGAAAATCATATTTAGTTTTTGAAAATTACGCCGGTTAGATGACCGCCATTATATTTGATACATTCAGCCAGGCGTCTGGAAAATTTAACATGTTCAAAGGGATATTTTGAATGGGTGTGTGGGGGGGGGGGGTAGTGGAGAGAAAGAAACAGAGAGAAAGAGACAGAAAGAAAGAAAGAGAGAGAGAAAGAGAGAGAGAGAAAGAGACTACCAAACAGAAAGAAAGAGAACAAGAGAGAGACAGAGAGAAAGAGAGAGACAGCGAGAAGAGAGACAGAGAAAGAGACAAAGTAAGAAACAGAGAAAGAGAGAGACAGAGAGAAAGAGTGAGAAGAGAGAAAGAGATAGAAATAGAGAGAGAGAGAGACAGAGAGAAGGAGCCGGGGAGAGAGAGAGAGAGAGAAAGAGAGAATAGAAGTGTGTCACTCTAGTTTCAGCTGACTCTAACGAGAAACTGATTTTTAGTGATCACTCATTTGTTACATTTCCACACTTATTTATCAAATGTTGCAGTTATTTAACAGTCACGTGATGACTAAAACAGGTGGTGTCAGTAATATACGCTAGTTATGCCTTGGTTAGATACGTGAAAGATTTAAATGACTGTGACTGGTAAGTGAGGGAGTATCAGGCGAAGGCTGCCTGAGAAAAGTAGGAGGGCTGGGGGGTAGTTTCTACTTGGGACCGGCCAGAAAGATACCGATATAAATCTGTTTGTATGTTACAAGTTTTAATCGATACCTTCTCTCAGCTACGTCTGATATGGCTCATCGTGTTAACACTGACCTGGAATCAGTGCATTAAGGAACGAGTTAACCTTTCACATCGTGTACTGACTCGAGGTAGCTGCCAGGCTGAGTGACAGGTAAACGTTTAAGATTTACATTTATTTGAGTATTTATGAAATGTGAATGCGTTTATGAAATGTGAATGTATTTGTTATGGAGGTTTTCACTGAACAATTAAAATAATAATAATAATAATCATACAAATATTCCAGTCCAAATTTAGATACTACATCTCATCTTGTAGATAAACAAGACGTGGAAGTCGCTATCGTTAAGAGCGAAACAACCACACATGTTCTCATAAAGGAACTTCACATTCTCCACTAATGTCTCCAACTTCCAAATACTGGCGGTTGAGACATCTGTCCGACGAGGCAATCAGCGACCCATAGCTGATATGCTAGCGTCAGGGTTAGCGAACCATAGCTGACCAAGACCCTGTCCCACCTCTCTGTTGCACACCCAGTAACAGGCCTAGCCTGGCTAACGGGGCAGGGATCGCCATAGTCCCCATGGTGGTGGAGTCTGTTAAAGAAGCATTGCACACCCCCTGCTCTTTAGCTGTACTCCGGGACTGAAAAAGTAGCCGCCATAACCCGCTCCCACTCTGATACGATGCTGTGCCTCAACATCTCTACAGCATCGGCTGCAAAGAACAACGGCTCGCTGCAGTTACAGGGAGTTCGTACAAGTACTTCAATATGTGGGGGCGGGGGGGGGTCATCGATGAGATGAAGCTGAAAGGAATATTATCCTTCTCTCTCTCCCTCCCTCTCTCTCTCCCCCTCTCTCTCCCTCTCCCTCTCTCTCCCTCTCTCTCTCCCTCCCTCTCTCTCTCTCCCTCTCTCTCTCCCTCCCTCCCTCTCTCCCTCGCTCTCTCTCTCCCTCTCTCTCTCCCTCTCTCGCCCTCTCTCTCTCCCTCAGTCTCTCTCCCCCTCTCTCCCTCCCTCTCTCTCTCCCTCTCTCTCTCCCTCTCCCTCTCTCTCTCTCTCTAATGTTCCAGAAATACGGCGCTCTTTCAGTATACAGAGAGTGGTGGTCTGGGAAAAGAGAAAAAAAAACAATGTGGCTCTCTTTATGTTTTTCTCCCATTTCGTGAAAGTTCTCTCATTTTCACATGATTAAAATCTTATAAAGAAACTCCTCGCCATCATCCTCACATGTTTCGTCACCAAGGCTAACGTCTGGACTTCTATGTGCATGTCATATTGTTGTAGTCACAGTGACATTATGTATCAAGAAAGTCCATTATCATACAGAGAATTCCCGGCTTACGTGGGTCCGACTTACGTAGCCAAACATACGTACTTACATCAGGAGTTATGTTTTAAAAAACCCAACATACGTAAATCAAATGATCAAAATTTAGGGAGCACGCTCGTAAGGTAAAATGCCACCAACCGTTGTACAATAAAACATGGCCGCGAGTTGCATGAGATCGACTTACGTAAAGGGCTGTGATTTTCTGCTTGTAATGTTATAAATATGTGTGGATGCACATCAAAATCACTTGACCTCAGCATAGGTTTACATGTTATTCATCACTTGACTTAGACGCAGGTTTCTGTGTAGTTCATCACTTGACAAAGACATTAAGTTTCTATCTACGGTCATCGCTTGACTTCGACATGTTTCTATCTAGTTTATCATTTGACCTCAACATAGATTTCTGTCTAGTTCTTCACTTGACTTCGATATAGCTTTTTGTCTAGGTCATCACTTGATCTCGGCATAGGTTACTATATAGTTCACCATTACTCCGACATAGCTTCTTTCTAAGGCCATAACTTGACTTTGACATAGGCTTGTATCCAAGGTCATAACTGGACTTCTACATAAGATTCTATCTAAGGTCGTCATTTGACTGTGGGATGGGTTTCTATCTAAGTTCATAACTTGACTTCGACATAGGTTTATACCTAGTTCATCACTTGACCTCAACATAGGTTTCTATCTAAGGCCATAACTTGACCGTTATCAATGTCTTCAAGTAAAGATGGTCATCACTTGACCGTTATCATTGTCTTCCAAGAAAGATGGGGAGTGACCAAGAATGGTGCATCTCTCACTCAAAACAAACATACAAACACAAGCACACACAAACATTTTTTGTTTCACTTTTGTAGTAACTAGTCACTGCGTAGTTAAGACCCACATTTAAACTGGATCCAACACAGACCAAGTCTGAGGCCAGCTGGAGTGACAGATTCAGTTGTACCCCCAGACAAAGTAACGAATTATAGCTCAAAGTTTACTATTTTTTTTTAAAAGAACAATGACTTGTGTTAATCAGATACTTTAACACTGCATACAGAGCATGGTGATGCCATTGACAATCGGGAAAGACCGATGGACAGTCAGGAAAGACCGACAGACACTGGGAAAGACCAGAATTCTCACTGGGAAAGCGTCCCTGAACTGGGCTGTCTGGGCCAGCAACCCTGTCAGCCGACATACTATTGCTACAAAGTCCAAAAAGAAGAAATGCCCCCAGGACTCACCGAAGGGGGGGGGGGGGGGAGAATGATGGATCTACAGGTGACTATACGGAAACGACCATGCCCGCCCCAATTAATTCGAGTTCAGAACAGCGGATGGAGTATCCATGCATCTGTGGCAGGAAATTTAACACTCAACGTGGCATGAAGATACACAGAACAGCGGATGGAGTATCCATGCATCTGTGGCAGGAAATTTAACACTCAACGTGGCATGAAGATACACAGAACAGCGGATGGAGTATCCATGCATCTGTGGCAGGAAATTTAACACTCAACGTGGCATGAAGATACACAGAACGAAGAAGGGATGTGGTGGTGGTTCCATGCTGCCCAATACTCAACAGTGCACTGTGACGCCAGTCTCAGATAAGACATTAGAAGATCTCTGTCAGGATATAAACCACAGTACAGAGAATATTCAGGTTGAGTCAGGCAGCGGAGAGGCAATGCAGCTCTCCGACGACGAGACCAGAGACAAGATTAACTTCCCACCAGCAAGTGCAAAAAGCATATGGGAAAACCTAGACGCTGGAATATGCAAAGAACTGGACAAACAGCTAAGAGGAAAAAAAACCTGGAGCAAAAGCTGGAAGCATTTGGTAACATCATATATCTTCACTGCCACAAAGAGTTTGTTAACATCATATATCTTCACTGCCACACAGAGTTTGGAACCAAACAGGCAAAAAGAGAAAAAGTGACACCAAGAAAGTCCAGAAGACAGAGGAAAATAGAAGCAATAAGACAGCAGAAGAACCATGCTTGGAAAATGTTCAAGAAGGCACATGAATCAGAAAAAGAAGGACTAAGACAGGTATGGCAGCATCTAAAATCCCAGCACAATGCCCTTTGCAGAGCTGAAAGACTATGTAAAAGGAAGAGGGAAACCAGATACGCAAGAGAGAAGTTCTACAGAGATCCCTTCGGATTTGCCAAGCAGTTATTTGAACAGCCAAAATCAGGTACACTGAAAGCAAGTAAGGAGGTGCTTGAGGAACATCTGAGCAAGACATACTCTGATAAAAATCAGCATACACCTCTCGAGCAGATGAAAGGTCTAGTGTGGCCCTGTGCACCAGGCAGCAAATTCAAATGCAGCCCACCAACCTTACAAGAAGTAGAGAGCGTTGTAAGAAAAGCTAAAGGCAAGTCAGCACCAGGCCCAAATGGCGTTCCTTACATACTATACAAAAGATGCCCTGAAGTACTAAAGAAGCTTCGTAAACTCCTACGAACAGCATGGACCAAAGGAGTCATATGTAAAGAATGGAAAAAGGCTAACGGAGTATACATCCCCAAGGAGCAGAATTCCACTGAAGTCAACCAGTTCAGACCGATCTCACTTCTGAATGTGGAAGGAAAGATACTCTTCTCTGTGATGGCAAAAAGACTAACAACATACCTCCTAGACAATGGTTACGTTGGTACATCCGTGCAGAGAGGAGGAATCTCAGGTTTCTCAGGATGTCTCGAGCATGCGTCAATGATTTGTGAAGCTATTCAGCAGGTAAAATCTGGAAAGCAAGATCTACAGGTAATATGGCTTGATCTAGCCAATGCGTATGGCTCAGTACCGCACCAGATGATATGGCTAGCACTAGACATGTATCATGTGCCAAAAGAAATCACAAATATGCTGAAAAGGTACTTCACAGGGTTTCTCATGAGGTTTGGAACATCAGGATATACTACAAGATGGATTGAGCTCCAGGTAGGAATTGCAATGGGTTGTACAATATCTCCCATATTGTTCGTACTAGCCATGCAAGTAATCCTGAGAGCAGCAAAAGGAGCAGCAGAAGGCCCAAGATTCAGAAATGGATGTCAAATGCCACCACTAAAAGCATTCATGGATGACACAACAGTAATAACAACCAGTGAAGCACAGGCACGAAAGATGTTAGAGAGTTTGGACAGCCTTATCATATGGTGCCGCATGAGCTTCAAGCCAAAGAAGTCAAGAAGCCTGTCACTCATGAAAAGGAAAGTGATAGAAAGATCATACACAGTGGCAAATCAAATATTCCCGACTGTAGGGGAAGAGCCAGAGAAGAGCCTTGGCAGAGTATATGATGCATCCATGAAGGACTCAAGCGCTGTGAAGCAGGTCATAGAAATGGCGCAGAATGGACTGAACATCATAGACAAAAGCAGGCTACTGGGTAAGTTCAAAATATGGTGCCTCCAGTTCATGCTGATTCCAAAACTGATGTGGCCACTACTCATTTATGAAGTAAGTCCAGCACAGTAGAGGCAGTCGAAAGAAAGATAAATAAAGCCATAAGAAAGTGGTTGGGCGTACCACCAGGATTAACTGATGTAGCGCTGTACTGCAAGAAGAGCAAACTGCAGCTGCCATTCAAATCTGTGGTGGAAGAATACAAAGTAGGAAAAACAAGACTTGCTGTGATGCTACAAGAATCTACAGATCCGGTGGTACGAGAAGTGCAGCCAACACTTAAAACTGGACGAAAATGGAAAGTAGGTGAGGAAGTGACCACAGCCAGGGAAACGCAGGAGCTGAAAGAAGTAATAGGGCACACCCAGACCAACAGAAGGGGATTTGGTCATGGCGAAATCAAATGGTGGTCAAAGGCCTCCTGCAAGGAAAGACGGGATATGATCATCAGCGAAGTAAGGAATTCAGAGGATGACAAGCGGGTCCAGAAGGCAGTCCAACAATCACAACAAGGGCAATGGACAACATGGGAGGAAGTCCTGCAGAGATCACTAACATGGAACGACATCTGGAAAATGGTACCCTTGAGGCTCAGCTTCATCATCAGAGCTACTTATGACCTTCTGCCTACAGGCTCCAACCTATACAAATGGGGTGTATCAGAAGATACAAAGTGCCCTCTCTGCAACGAAAGGCAAACATTGGAACATGTGCTGTCAGCATGTAGAGTGTCTTTAGGGCAAGGACGGTGCACCTGGCGGCACAACAGAGTGTTGCAGGAACTAGTAGCCATCGTAGACAGGGCAAACGATAAAGCAAATAACAGCAAAAGAGTTGAGGTCCCACCTAAATACTTCATAGGCGCTAGTACGACATCAAATATTGAAATCTGGGACATTCCCTTACCATCACTGCTAGATAGTGGAAATAACTGAGATGTGATGGCGGACCTTCCAGGAAGAAGAGAATACCCGACTGCCATCAAGAACAGAGGAATGCGACGGGACATTGTAGTGTACTCCACAGAAAAACAGGAATTAATAATGATTGAACTTACGGTCCCATACGAAACTAGAATAGAGGAACAGCATTTATTCAAATGTGAGAAGTACAGTGATCTGGTCAAGCAACTGAGGCAGGGGGCAGGAATCAGGGCAAAAGTGATAGCTGTAGAAGTGGGAGCAAGAGGATTCGTAGCAACATCAGCATATGACCTATGTAAGCAACTGGGCATAAAGGGACAAGCAAGAGCAAGGGCATTGAGAAACCTTTCAGAAACAACAGAAAAGGCCTCATGCTGGCTGTGGAGTATGTGAAACAAGAATTGGAACATAAGTAATTTCATTTGCCACAACCAATACCAGTCCTCCGTGGCTGGATCGCTAAAGACGCACTTCAAAAGTGGAGTGGCAACTGGAAGATCATGGGTTCAATCCCGGGACCGAAAAAAAAAAAAAGCAACAACTCACAAGACCTCTGGGAGTCATGACCCAGAGGGGCCCACCCCCTTAGAGTGTCAGTAGTTTAATAGGGCCGAAACACTTGTCTGGGGGGGTACTTCCTCTGATGATCTGAAGGAGTTGTGTTGTTGTTCAGTTATGTTGTTGTTCCGCTCTCTATAGAGAGTTTCCTGCAGGAGATAAACATGCAACAGTGAACACGGCAACAAACAGTAGATACCGATACGGACAAAAACAGTAGACGCACATCAAAAACAGTAGACGCACAACAAAAACAGTAGACACCAACAAACAGTAGACACCGGCACGCGACTCAGCCACGCTGACTCAGCCACGCGAGCCACGGCTGGAGCCACGGCTGGTGATATCAGGGACGCCAGCTCGGAACTCTCCGACTCTCTTTTCATTATAGATAGCTAGGCTACAAGTGCAGTTTGGTAAGCTTTTTCTTGGAAACAGAAAATGTGCTCCTAGCAAAAGTTTCTTTGCATGTGTCGCATGTGTCGCCTAAGTGGTAAGTTGAACACCATATTTACATTATGTTATTATTTATATTATCTGCTTTCTTTGATTTCTAAATAAACAGTATCTGACATGTAACGCAAGAAACGAAAATTACCAGGGGAATGCAAGATATAATAAACAAGTTAGTTATATGAATGATGTATTTAGATGACGTAGTTAGATGATGATAGTCTGATGATGTAGTTAGATGACGTAGTTAGATGATGTAGTTAGATAACGTAGTTAGATAATGTAGTTAGATAATGTAGTTAGATGACGTAGTTAGATAATGTAGTTAGATAATGTAGTTAGATGATGTAGTTAGATGATGTAGTTTGATAATGTAGTTAGATAATGTAGTTAGATGACGTAGTTAGATGACGTAGTTAGATGATGTAGTTAGATAATGTAGTTAGATAATGTAGTTAGATGACGTAGTTAGATAATGTAGTTAGATAATGTAGTTAGATAATGTAGTTAGATGACGTAGTTAGATGATGTAGTTAGATGACGTAGTTAGATGACGTAGTTAGATGACGTAGTTAGATGATGTAGTTAGATAATGTAGTTAGATAATGTAGTTAGATGACGTAATTAGATAATGTAGTTAGATGACGTAGTTAGATAATGTAGTTAGATAATGTAGTTAGATGATGTAGTTAGATGATGTAATTAGATGATGTAGTTTGATAATGTAGTTAGATAATGTAGTTAGATGATGTAGTTAGATGATGTAGTTAGATGATGTAGTTTGATAATGTAGTTAGATAATGTAGTTAGATGACGTAGTTAGATAATGTAGTTAGATAATGTAGTTAGATAATGTAGTTAGATGACGTAGTTAGATGATGTAGTTAGATGATGTAGTTAGATGATGTAGTTTGATAATGTAGTTATGTAGCATGGCCTTGTAAGTTATGATTATTCGTGTTGTTATTATTATTAATGAATATGAGTATGAACATATAATGTAAAGAAAATAGTAAAGTCGAATAGAGACAGAGAAAAGTAGTGGTAGTTTGAATGACGGACAATCAGAACAATCATGGGAAGCAGTGGACATCTAAAAGGTTGGGCCAAAATACTGATTGGTTAATCCATCAAGCTGGACTTGAAGATAAAAAGGTGAGCGGAGAGACAGGAGAGAACCAAGAAGTACGGAAGTAGAGGAGAGGAGATAGAAGAGGGAGATGGTCAGAACACCGTCGGTCCGGCAAGTAGCGACTGACCAGAACTGCAAGAAGGATGGTCAGTGCAGGTGGACAGTCAAGAGTGAGGAAAGAAGGTCCGAACAGAACTGCAAGAAGGATGGTCAGTGCAGGTGGACAGTCAAGAGTGAGGAAAGAAGGTCCGAACAGAACTGCAAGAAGGATGGTCAGTGCAGGTGGACAGTCAAGAGTGAGGAAAGAAGGTCCGAACAGAACTGCAAGAAGGATGGTCAGTGCAGGTGGACAGTCAAGAGTGAGGAAAGAAGGTCCGACCAGAACTGCAAGAAGGATGGTCAGTGCAGGTGGACAGTCAAGAGTGAGGAAAGAAGGTCCGACCAGAACTGCAAGAAGGATGGTCAGTGCAGGTGGACAGTCAAGAGTGAGGAAAGAAGGTCCGACCAGAACTGCAAGAAGGATGGTCAGTGCAGGTGGACAGTCAAGAGTGAGGAAAGAAGGTCCGACCAGAACTGCAAGAAGGATGGTCAGTGCAGGTGGACAGTCAAGAGTGAGGAAAGAAGGTCCGAGCAGAACAGCCAAGAAGCCATCAGATAAGAGATAAGAAGTCCAGAGAAGAGGCAAGCAGAACAGCCGAGAAGCCATCAGATGTGAGACAAGAACAGAAGTCCAGAGAAGAGGCAAACAGAACAGCCGAGAAGCCATCAGATGTGAGACAAGAACAGAAGTCCAGAGAAGAGGCAAACAGAACAGCCGAGAAGCCATCAGATGTGAGATAAGAAGTCCAGAGAAGAGGCAAGCAGAACAGCCGAGAAGCCAACAGATGAGAGACAAGAACAGAAGTCCAGAGAAGAGGCAAGTAGAACAGTCGAGAAGCCATCAGATGAGAGTTAGTATTCTGTGATTGAGAGACGGCAGAGGAAGACCGTCAGAAGAAATCAGAAGACAGACAATGTAGTTAGATGACGTAGTTAGATAATGTAGTTAGATAATGTAGTTAGATGATGTAGTTAGATGATGTAGTTAGATAATGTAGTTAGATAATGTAGTTAGATGATGTAGTTAGATGATGTAGTTAGATGATGTAGTTTGATAATGTAGTTAGATAATGTAGTTAGATGACGTAGTTAGATAATGTAGTTAGATAATGTAGTTAGATAATGTAGTTAGATGACGTAGTTAGATGATGTAGTTAGATGACGTAGTTAGATGACGTAGTTAGATGACGTAGTTAGATGATGTAGTTAGATAATGTAGTTAGATAATGTAGTTAGATGACGTAATTAGATAATGTAGTTAGATGACGTAGTTAGATAATGTAGTTAGATAATGTAGTTAGATGATGTAGTTAGATGATGTAATTAGATGATGTAGTTTGATAATGTAGTTAGATAATGTAGTTAGATGATGTAGTTAGATGATGTAGTTAGATGATGTAGTTTGATAATGTAGTTAGATAATGTAGTTAGATGACGTAGTTAGATAATGTAGTTAGTAATGTAGTTAGATAATGTAGTTAGATGACGTAGTTAGATGATGTAGTTAGATGATGTAGTTAGATGATGTAGTTTGATAATGTAGTTATGTAGCATGGCCTTGTAAGTTATGATTATTCGTGTTGTTATTATTATTAATGAGTATGAGTATGAACATATAATGTAAAGAAAATAGTAAAGTCGAATAGAGACAGAGAAAAGTAGTGGTAGTTTGAATGACGGACAATCAGAACAATCATGGGAAGCAGTGGACATCTAAAAGGTTGGGCCAAAATACTGATTGGTTAATCCATCAAGCTGGACTTGAAGATAAAAAGGTGAGCGGAGAGACAGGAGAGAACCAAGAAGTACGGAAGTAGAGGAGAGGAGATAGAAGAGGGAGATGGTCAGAACACCGTCGGTCCGGCAAGTAGCGACTGACCAGAACTACAAGAAGGATGGTCAGTGCAGGTGGACAGTCAAGAGTGAGGAAAGAAGGTCCGAGCAGAACAGCCAAGAAGCCATCAGATAAGAGATAAGAAGTCCAGAGAAGAGGCAAGCAGAACAGCCGAGAAGCCATCAGATGTGAGACAAGAACAGAAGTCCAGAGAAGAGGCAAACAGAACAGCCGAGAAGCCATCAGATGTGAGACAAGAACAGAAGTCCAGAGAAGAGGCAAACAGAACAGCCGAGAAGCCATCAGATGTGAGATAAGAAGTCCAGAGAAGAGGCAAGCAGAACAGCCGAGAAGCCAACAGATGAGAGACAAGAACAGAAGTCCAGAGAAGAGGCAAGTAGAACAGTCGAGAAGCCATCAGATGAGAGTTAGTATTCTGTGATTGAGAGACGGCAGAGGAAGACCGTCAGAAGAAATCAGAAGACAGACAAGAGAAGAAAGTGGACGAGACGATATAAAATCAGAAGGTGTTAGACGGAAGATGGTTTTCAAGTGATTCAAGTGACTAACAAGAACTGACACTTCTGAAACTTGAGTACAGAGATTTTAGACTAGAAACTAGTTGACCACGTGTTGCAGATGTGATATAATACTGAGATAGGAAATGTTCTCGTATCAAGTGTAGAAAATTGTGAATTTGAGAATATGAGAAATTATGCATATAGAATATGATAGAGTTTGATATTGTGAACAAATGATTAAGTGATTCAAGCCAACTGACGTAGTCGACAATACATCTTGAACTTAGTTGTATGCTGTAACAGAATGTTACAATGTTACTCTGGTACAACGTTTTTCTGTCACAGATTTTTTTGTGAGAAAACCTGTTGTTGTGGTCAAACAGTTATAGATCACAACTCACCTGTTTATGTTGTTGTGGTCAAACAGTTATAGATCACAACTCACCTGTTTATGTTGTTGTGGTCAAACAGTTATAGATCACAACTCACCTGTTTATGTTGTTGTTGTCAAAAAGTTATAGATCACAACTCACCTGTTCATGTGGTTGTGGTAAAAAAGTTACAGATCACAACTCACCTGTTTATGTTGTTGTGGTCAAACAGTTATAGATCACAACTCACCTGTTTATGTTGTTGTGGTCAAATAGTTATAGATCACAACTCACCTGTTTATGTTGTTGTGGTCAAACAGTTATAGATCACAACTCACCTGTTTATGTTATTGTTGTCAAAAAGTTATAGATCACAACTCACCTGTTCATGTGGTTGTGGTACAAAAGTTATAAATCACAACTCACCTGTTTATGTTGTTGTGGTCAAATAGTTATAGATCACAACTAACCTGTTTATGTGGTTGTGGTCAAAAAGTTATAGATCACAACTCACCTGTTTATGTGAGCAAGGAAAGAGTTTATCTCCGTGCTCTGGTTGTCACGTGACCTCGGACGATGCTATGTATGAATGAGTTCAGTTCTGTTCTAGATGTTGTAGAGAAAGGAGTTCTGTTCTAGATGTTGTAGAGAAAGGAGCTCTGTTCTAGATGTTGTAGAGAAAGGAGTTCTGTTTTAGATGTTGTAGAGAAAGGAGTTCTGTTTTAGATGTTGTAGAGAAATGAGTTCTGTTCTAGATGGTGTAGGGAAATGAGTTCTGTTCTAGATGTTGTAGAGAAAGGAGTTCTGTTCTAGATGTTGTAGGGAAATGAGTTCTGTTCTAGATGTTGTAGAGAAGGTGGTTCTGTTCGGAATGTTGTAGAGAAGGTGGTTCTGTTTGGAATGTTGTAGAGAAGGTGGTTCTGTTCGGAATGTTGTAGAGAATGTGGTTCTGTTCGGAATGTTGTAGAGAATGTGGTTCTGTTCGGAATGTTGTAGAGAAGGTGGTTCTGTTCGGAATGTTTTAGAGACAGGTGGTTCTGTTCGGAATGTTGTAGAGACAGGTTGTGTGTTAGTTTTCCC
Organism: Achatina immaculata; assembly: GCA_009760885.1. Taxonomy (NCBI): domain Eukaryota; kingdom Metazoa; phylum Mollusca; class Gastropoda; order Stylommatophora; family Achatinidae; genus Lissachatina; species Lissachatina immaculata. Next base: position 31,576,531 of record CM019696.1, read on the forward strand.
ATGGAATGTTTGTTAGGATGGTTGTTTATAATGTAAGTTTTTGTATGAATTGTTCTTTTTTAGGACAAATTGTTAGTATGTAGTTTTTGTAAATGGATTTATCTCTACTTGTGTTCCCCTGTGGTGTCCATCTTAGTGCTATTTTTGGTAGTGAGTTGTCAGTCATTCGGAGCACATGTCCCAACCATCGCCAGCGTCTTTCCTCAATAATTGCTGTCAGTGGCTTCATCTGCATTTCTGCCAATAATATGTTATTTCTTATGGTGTTTGGCCAAAATATTCTTCTAATTCTTCGTAAACATTTAGTCTGGAATGAATTCAACTTGTTTTCTGTGGTTTTGATGATTTTCCAGCATTCACTTCCATAGAGTAGTACACTTAGAACATTACTCTTAAATATCCTGATTTTCGTCTTCATGCTTTGTTTTCTAGATTTCCATATAGTCTGCAGCATTGCAAAAGCCTGGTTTGCTCTAGTAAGTCTGCTGTTGATGTCCTCTGTGCTGTTTCCATCTTCTGCTACTCTACTGCCAAGGTATACAAATTCGTTGACCTCTTCCACTAACTTGTTTTCTACTCTCAGTACATTGCTGCTATTCACATTTTGCTTCATTAACTTTGTCTTTCCTACATTGATCTTTAATCCTATATTGTTAGCATTCTGAGTTAGCTTGTTTATTTAATCTTGCTTGATAGTAGTCGTCCGCAAAGTCAAGGTCCTCCAGCACTGTGTCAAGGGTCCATTGTAATCCTCTGCGTTTGTCTGATGTTGCCTCCTTCATCAACCAATCTACTGCCAAGATAAATAATGTTGGTGATAGTACACATCCCTGCTTCACTCCTGTTTGTACCCTAAAGCTGCTGGAGGTGTATTCTCCGCTGATCACTTTGCACTGAAAACCCTCGTATAAGGCTTTGATGCCATTCACTATCTTATGAGGGAGGACGTGCCATCTTAGAATTTTCCACAGTACATCTCTGTTGATACTGTCAAATGTTTTCTCAAAATTTATCAACAATGCACATGTTGTGCTTTGCCACTCATTTGCCTGCTCTAAAGTTTGTTTAAGTACAAATTTGTTGTCTATGCATGATCCTCCTTTCCTAAATCCTACCTGCTCTTTCCGAAGTTTTCCCTCAAGTGCTGGTGCAATTCTGTTGATGATTATTCTGCAAAATACTTTACTGGTTAGTAGAGTATTGCCTCTCCAGTTCCCACAATCTCTGAGGTCACCCTTCTTTGGTAGTTTTACTATAAGGCCAGTTTTCCACTCCTCTGGAGCTTTTTCTAGATCCCAAATTTGTTGTAATATCCGGCAAAGTTGTTTTGGTGTTTCTGTTTCTTCTGCTTTCAACATCTCAGCAGTCACTTCATCTTCACCTGGTTCCCTGTCTAATTTTAGTTTCTTTATTGCCTCCTTTACTTCACTTATTGGTCCTGTATTGATGTTTAGTTCTGTATTGTTAGCATTCTGAGTTAGCTTGTTTATTTAATCTTGCTTGATAGTAGTCGTCCGCAAAGTCAAGGTCCTCCAGCACTGTGTCAAGGGTCCATTGTAATCCTCTGCGTTTGTCTGATGTTGCCTCCTTCATCAACCAATCTACTGCCAAGATAAATAATGTTGGTGATAGTACACATCCCTGCTTCACTCCTGTTTGTACCCTAAAGCTGCTGGAGGTGTATTCTCCGCTGATCACTTTGCACTGAAAACCCTCGTATAAGGCTTTGATGCCATTCACTATCTTATGAGGGAGGACGTGCCATCTTAGAATTTTCCACAGTACATCTCTGTTGATACTGTCAAATGTTTTCTCAAAATTTATCAACAATGCACATGTTGTGCTTTGCCACTCATTTGCCTGCTCTAAAGTTTGTTTAAGTACAAATTTGTTGTCTATGCATGATCCTCCTTTCCTAAATCCTACCTGCTCTTTCCGAAGTTTTCCCTCAAGTGCTGGTGCAATTCTGTTGATGATTATTCTGCAAAATACTTTACTGGTTAGTAGAGTATTGCCTCTCCAGTTCCCACAATCTCTGAGGTCACCCTTCTTTGGTAGTTTTACTATAAGGCCAGTTTTCCACTCCTCTGGAGCTTTTTCTAGATCCCAAATTTGTTGTAATATCCGGCAAAGTTGTTTTGGTGTTTCTGTTTCTTCTGCTTTCAACATCTCAGCAGTCACTTCATCTTCACCTGGTTCCCTGTCTAATTTTAGTTTCTTTATTGCCTCCTTTACTTCACTTATTGGTCCTGTATTGATGTTTAGTTCTGTTTTTGCTTCAAGTATGTCTATTGTTTGTGCTGCTTGTGTTCTGTTTAGTAGGGTGTTAAAGTGTTCCCTCCATCTTTCAATTTTTTCTCTTTCTCCACTGACCAGTTGTCCCTTATGTGTCCTTGTTGCACTCTCACACCTTGTGCTGAAGTTACCTGTCATCTGCTTTGTGATTTTGTATATGGTTTTCATGTCATTTGTATATGCTGCTTTCTCTGCTGCTTCTGCTAAGTTGTCATAGTATTGACGTTTATCTTGACGGCATGATTCCTTCACTTCTTTGTCATTTTGTGTATAATGACTTAAAACTTAATCTTTTAGCCTTTGTGATTTGGTGTTCAGTAATTTTTTCTTGATTTCCTTTCTTTGCTCTATCTTTTCCCATGTGGTCTTGCTTATGCATTCCTCTTTTCTCCGTTTTCGATATCCCGGCACCCCTTTTGCTGTTTCCTGTAATGTTTTATTGAACTCTAGTATGGACATTTCTGCTTCGTCTTGTAGGACACTAAAGCGGTTCTTAAGTACTGTTGAGAATTCATTCCTTGTTTGCTGATCTTTCAGTTTTCTTGTATCAAAACGTATCTTTCTGTGTTCTCCAATTTTGGCTTTCCTTAATTTTGGATTTATTTTTGCTACCAGAAGGTTGTGATCACTTCCTACATCTGCTCCTTTCTTTGCTCGCACATCTTGTAGTGACCATTTCCACTTGTTGTTTATTAGTATGTGGTCGATTTGGTTTTCTGTGGTTTTATCTGGGGACTTCCAAGTCATTTTATGGATGTTTTTATGTTGGAAAATTGTCCCTCCGATGGTCATCATGTTTTCTTCATAGAAACTGCACAGTTTTTCTCCATTTCTCCGATTCCTTCTTTTCCCATGACTCTTCTTCTATCTTCATTTCCTTCACCTACGTTTACATTGAAGTCGCCCAAGATGAGTAGCATGCTTCTGCTGTGGCTTGGAGGCTGTTGTAAAAATCTTTTAATTCCTCTTTACCTGCTTCTGTTGGTGCATAGCAAACTATAATAGACAGCTTTATGAATCTTGAGTTGAAGCGTGCATATAATAATCTCTCATTTATTGGGGTCCATTTCAGCAATGCTGTTGATGCTTGTTTTGTTATAATCAATGCTACTCCTCCTTCATGATGATCTTCTTTACCTGACCATATTATTGTATCTTCTGTGTGCTGTGTTGTTAATTTCCTTCTGCCTTGTCCTGTCCATCTTGCTTCTTGTATTCCTAGTATGTCTAGTTTGTATCTGTGCATTTCCTTGATGGTTTGTGCTAGTTTTCCAGTCTGGTTTAGTGTTCTTACATTCCAGCTGCCTATTTGCATTTTGTGTTTAGGTTCCAGGAGGTCTGCAGTCGGGCTGGGGACTTCCAGTGGCTGGCTTTCATCCACAACCTTCATGAGCTCAGTTTCCTGATAAGCATTTCTCCTTCCACCTGCATTTGTTTTTTTCCCTTGCTTCTGTTTCTGTAGCAGTCTGATAGTTTGTTTGTTTTTAACCGGACAGGGAAGTATTGAGAGGAAGATGTGGTATAGGTATCCAAACAGTCATGAAAGATTACAAAAGGAAAACTGCATGAAGAAGATATATTCGAACATTCATGAACGACTGTAAGAGGAAGTTATCTAGATATCTGAACCGTCAGAAAAAAAATGTGATAGGAAGATATCTCTTAGGTTATCGAGCAATCACGAAAGACTGTAAAATGAAGATTTCATCTAGCCATGAAATACTGTTAGAACAAGATGTGGACATGGTATCAAACATTCATGAAGAACTGTGAGAGAATGATCTAATCTACGTGCCATGCCGCAAAAAGCAAAGAGAGCATGATTCGTGTCCTTAAAATAAATGGGCAGACTAGTGACCAGAGGTTGAAAGTTGCTGTCAAGAAAGTCAGAGATTTGTTCTGTAAGGGCAGGAACAAGTGGACACTATGGGCCTTCCGGGGTTGCCTAGTTTGTGAATCTTAGGGAGTAGATAAAAGGATGATCTTGACAACTTTATCAGTTTTGTTAAAGAATACAATCCTATCATTTCTTTCACCTCCCATATCTCTGCTACTTCCGCTAATTTTCTTGACATTGCCGTTACTATCGGCCCTACCGGGCTTACTAGTTCTATCCACTATAAACCTGCAGACTCTCACAGCTACTTCCTGTACTCTTCCTCCCATCCCAGATTCCTTTTTCCTAGCTTCTTAGGTTGCGACGTTTGTGTAATGAGGATTTGGATTTCCAGGATCAAGGCCATAAAATGGTAGATTTCTTCCGTCAACGCGGCTATCCAGAACATGTTCTCTCGTCATCTTGGAACCGCATCAGCCATATATCGAGGCAACAAGCCCTCACTCCTAAACCGCACTGTAGCTCGGACAGAGTTAAACTAGTACTCACGCACCACTTTCATAGCTTGGCAGTTAAAAACATGCTGTTTCGCCATCTCCATCTCCTCCAGACGTGAACTTTTTGGGGAACCCCCATTGGTGGCCTATAGACGAGACAAGAACCTCAAGGACTTTTTAGTTCGAAATCGCCTTAAACAGATGACACTTTTTATGGTACCAGATGTTGCGGACGCCGTAGATGCAGCACTTGTCCGTTTGTTGTCGAGGCTAGCCAGATGTTCTTCCCTACGTCCACGTTATCAGTTCAGGAGAGTTTCACCTGCACTTCACGCAATGCTATTTATGCTGTTATGCGCAAACGTTGTGGTATGAAGTACATACGTGAGACCGGTTTACGTTTAGGAGATCGTTTTCGCCAACATCTTAATGATATTTCTAAGAGGGCCTGGACACCTGTAGCTAGACATTTTTGCCTTAGCAACCACAAGGGAAAACAGGACATTCCTGTTAGTGGGATCCTCTCTTGTTCTGCTGATGTACAATCTCGGAGGGTCCTAAAACAGCGCTTTATTCCAGGCTGGCTGTCTCCACCCAGCTGGAATTAACAATATCTTCAGCTTTTTGTAACTTCTTCAGTTTTCCATCCCCCCCCCCCCCATTTTTTTACTCTACTTTCTTTCTCCTAGCTACTCCTCCCTATTGCCACCCTCTTTTCTTCTCTGGCAATCATATTTGTGTTTATAGGGTCTTCTCCTATTCACTAGTTTCACATTTTATCCCTGCAGGTGTTTATGTTCTTCGCTCATTATCTCTCCGTTCCCCTTTCCCCGTACGCCCCACCCCCAACCGACAGCTTCTCCTCTAGCGGCAACCATGTTTCTATTATCCTTCCCACCTTCCCCACCTGTTTTCCTCCTCTCTCTCCACCTCTTCTTTACGATTGGCTCTATCGGCTTATCCTTTGTCTGGCCCCGCATGGTCTCTATGCCTCTTCTAGTGGACACGCATTTCTCTGTTTCCTACTTCTGGAGGTGGCCATATTAAGATCAGTTCTTCGTTTAGTTATGTTTTTGTGCCTTTTGTGTATGTACTCATCGAAAAAAGATTCACGCCGAAATATCGGATGTTGCATGTTTTTCATTTATATATTCTCATATTTTCTATTCGTTTGTTTTTTCACTTTACCCACTCCCTCTGCCACTTTGTAAAACTACACCATACACATTTATCTACCTTTATTATTTAAACCAGTTTTACTGAAGTCGCCATCCCCTTTAGTATCATGGCACTTAGTTTCTAGTTAATGTGTGTTTAGTATCATGACACTCAGAGAATAGTTAATGTGTGTTTAGTATCATGACACTCAGAGAATAGTTAATGTGTGTTTAGTATCATGACACTCAGAGAGTAGTTAATGTGTGTTTAGTATCATGACACTCAGAGAGTAGTTAATGTGTGTTTAGTATCATGACACTCAGAGAGTAGTTAATGTGTGTTTAGTATCATGACACTCAGAGAGTAGTTAATGTGTGTTTAGTATCATGACACTCAGAGAGTAGTTAATGTGTGTTTAGTATCATGACACTCAGAGAATAGTTAATGTGTGTTTAGTATCATGACACTCAGAGAATAGTTAATGTGTGTTTAGTATCATGACACTCAGAGAATAGTTAATGTGTGTTTAGTATCATGACACTCAGAGAATAGTTAATGTGTGTTTAGTATCATGACACTCAGAGAGTAGTTAATGTGTCTAGTCCCGTAAGACTCGGTACTTTGTTGTATACGATCCTAGATGTTTCTGTATGTGTCAAAATTATCAGATAATTGTGGGCTTAGAAGAATGTATGATTTAGTTTAGAATAGGTGCGGTGGGGGGTTGGGGGTGGGGACTAGTTGTTGGGAAGACTGAAGTAAAGCTGGTGTCAACTTTATCTGACGTCTAGATGACCTATGAAAACTGTGTCTGTTAATATTGTCGTATATCACCACATCATAAATTGTGTATCATAGAACCCCTATTACCCATACTATAACAAGTTTTGCTGTAAAAATCCTAGTCTTGTCTTGTTTTGTCCTCTCTTGTCTTGTTTTGCCTTCCCTTGTCCTCTCTTGTCTTGTTTTGTCCTCTCTTGTCTTATTCCTCATATAAGGACACATTTTACCCAGATATGAGGTATTCACTACTTTTAGATTTCACGGCAGATTAAAATGTCGAACTTCCAGCAACAGAAGAAAACTAAATGACAAGTTACTTATTAAAGTGTTGAAATGACACACGTCAGTGTAAGAGTTAAGGGGAACTATGCATGTAATCATTTAGAGCAGTGGTTTTCAAACTTTATTTTTAAAAGCCGTCCCCTCATTTCCCTTTCCATATCACCAGCGCTCCACCCCCCACTACATACCACACCAAATGCGAATATAGGAACACATAACACACCAACTACGAATATAGGAAAACATAGCACACCAATTAAGTGTACAAAAAAAAAACAACCCCGCATCAAGTACAAGTATAAAAGCTCAGAGATTCTCAACATCCTGCAAGTGGTCACTGTATTCTCAATTCTTGTTTCAGGTCCTAGTCTACAAACAATGCTCATCACGTGGTGTCTGCTTCTGATTGTTGGACCAGCTCTCCTCTGCAGAGCTGCACCGTCAGAACAAATAACATGTCCAAGAGGGGAACACGTGGAGGGAGGGGGCTGTATCCCGTGCCCAGACAATACTTTCATTGATTCTGACAACCACTCTAATAAGGACTGTAAGTCATGCACAAAAGCTGAAGCTGACAACCATGAGATAGAAATAACAAAGTGTAACAAGACTCACGATGCTGAGATAGGTTGTTCTACAGGATACTACAGATTTGGCGAAGACTGTGACAACTGCTGGGACTGCTCTTTCAGCACAGACGGTCGGATCTACACGGCCAGAAGCTGCACAGGAAACCAGAACACGGTTTGTTGTGACAAGCCCGGCCTGGATCAGGACTGCAGAACTCCGACGACGACAGGTAACTATTGTGTACATGCCTACAGACAAAAACCTCGATGATGACAGGGAAATATTGTGTACATGCGTACAGACAAAAACCCCGATGACGACAGGGAAATATTGTGTACATGCGTACAGACAAAAACCCCGATGACGACAGGGAAATATTGTGTACATGCGTACAGACAAAAACCCCGATGACGACAGGGAAATATTGTGTACATGCGTACAGACAAAAACCCCGATGACGACAGGTAAATATTGTGTACATGCGTACAGGCAAAACCCCGGTGACGACAGGGAAATATTGTGTACATGCGTACAGACAAAAACCCCGATGACGACAGGTAAATATTGTGTACATGCGTACAGGCAAAACCCCGACTTACGGATCTCCGACATACGTACATACGAAATTTTACACAACAAACTTGTAACATAACAAACTCTACGAGTTATGTAATAAAACATTGCACCGAGTTACGTAAAAACCGACTTAGTTGTAGGGTTCAGAAAAGTTGGATTTAGTTGCCGGGTTAAGGAAATTTTGCTTTAGTTGTAGGGTTCAGAAAAGTTCAACTTAGTTGCCGGGTTCAGGAAAGTTCAACTTAGTTGCCGGGTTCAGGAAAGTTCAACTTAGTTGCCGGGTTCAGGAAAGTTCAACTTAGTTGCCGGGTTCAGGAAAGTTCAACTTAGTTGCCGGGTTCAGGAAAGTTCAACTTAGTTGCAGGGTTCAGGAAAGTTCAACTTAGTTGCCGGGTTCAGGAAAGTTCAACTTAGTTGCCGGGTTCAGGAAAGTTCAACTTAGTTGCAGGGTTCAGGAAAGTTCAACTTAGTTGCCGGGTTCAGGAAAGTCAGGGAACTTGTGGATCATGAAATCATCTCACACATCATTTCTGTAAGATGTGAAGGACGATTTGACCTTCCAGTCTACTCATTTATTTGTTTCTACCGCACGGCTTTCTTTCATTACCTCATATCTATGTAGGATTATTACACTGACGGATTAGCCATTAGGCTAAACAGACACCCATTAGCCCAGAGAGCAGGGGGCCCGGCGACAAGAAAAGAATTTCTACGAATACAAAGTAGTGTTTCACGTGAAAATCATTTCTAACTTTTATCGCTACATTATAATGTAATGCTATCCACAAGACAGTGATGTTAGCAGCCATGTTTTGTCTGTGTAACACAAAATAAGACAACAATAGCACACATCGCAACAAGAGGGGAATTAGGTCATTTATCAGGAGATGGACAGTGTAGGTCGGAGACACAGTGGGGTCTTACTAAGTTTAATCTACGGGTCTGCGTCTGTGACTGGGTTATTGTTTTGCACGTTTAGCTAATATTCAGTTTATTACAAGAAACACTTTGAAATCATTTCATGATACACATTTTTATTTACACATAAATTGTTATTAAGTTTTGTTCCCCATTCTTCTTCTAGTTCCAGGATACTCCACATTACAGACATGTTCTCCCTCAATATCAACTTTTAATGTGTCCTCTAATATCAACTTTTAATGTGTCCTCTAATATCAACTTTTAATGTCTCCTCTAATATCACCTTTTAATGTGTTCTCTAATATCAACTTTTAATGTGTCCTCTAATATCACCTTTTAATGTGTTCTCTAATATCAACTTTTAATGTGTCCTCTAATATCAACGCTTAACGTATTCTCTAATATCAACTTTTAATGTGTCCTCTAATATCACCTTCTAATGTGTTCTCTAATATCAACTTTTAGTGTGTCCTCTAATATCAACTTTTAATGTGTCCTCTAATATCACCTTTTAATGTGTTCTCTAATATCACCTTTTAATGTGGTCTCTAATACCACCTTTTAATGTGTCCTCTAATATCAATTTTTAGTGTGTCCTCTAATATCAACTTTTAATGTGATCTCTAATATCACCTTTTAATGTGTTCTCTAATATCAACTTTTAGTGTGTCCTCTAATATCAACGCTTAATGTGTCCTCTAATATCAGCTTTTAATGTGTTCTCTAATATCAACTTTTAATGTGTTCTCTAATATCAACTTTTAGTGTGTCCTCTAATATCAACGCTTAATGTGTCCTCTAAGCATGTTCTCGTCTGTGTCAAACATTTTTTCTTTATTTCAATGAAAATTAATTGTGACCTTCATTGTATTTCTCAGAAACTATCAGCTCCACCACTGTCAGCAGTCTGGACAATGTCACGGACGTTTTCTCCTGGAATCACAGCACATCAGAGGAAAATCTTGTCGAAGAAACGTGGGGAAGCTGGTACATCTGGGTCATTGTTGTCTGTGGCTTTGTGGTAGTCATTGCCATTATAGCTTTGTCTTGTAATACCTGTGGGATACGGGACAAACTCCGAGCCTGTCTGGAGTGAGTGTTTCCCTGCAGACTCTCAAAACATCAGGAACCAAACAATCTTGGACCATCGGCTCCTTTCCTTTAAGAATTATAAACAATGTTTGCAGCAAAGTAGTTGTGAATTTGTGATCATTTTCCTTTTGTCGATTTCATTGTGCGTATATGTGGTTTTTAGCTACACAAAAGTGTTGTTTTATTTATGTGTATGTGTCTGTTGTAAGCAAGCTTATGGGAGACTGATGATGCATGATGTTACGTGTCTGTTGTAAGCAAGCTTATGGGAGACTGATGATGCATGATGTTACCCGCTGTTGCAAGTAAGCGATGGCGTCAGTTAGGTTGTAATGTGAAACTAATCAATGTACCAATTATGCATTTGTTGTGAGTTAGGTGGAATGTGATACAGTCTGCGTCGCTTGACGTTTATGTTATATGTTGAAATAACATAATTATCTGTCCTCTTATTATGTCATGTTATTATGCTTAACTGAGTTGTGGAGATTCTGTCAAAGATATGGAAGGAAATTCAAAGATTTAAGTAGTAGACACGCAGGCCTATCTGACATTCCGCCCTTCATCTCTCGGCTTTCACTGAACCTCAGTCGTCCAACATCAGTTCACAATTAGGAAAAATAATTCTGCAGATATTTTCAATCACGTGACTTATCTTCTATATGTAAAGACCGCTTTGAAAGACATTCAGATGTACTGAACCTGGCTGTCTTATAAGACACGGCGTATATCATCTAAGAAGACAGTATGGCAGTATGAGACAAGATTATCGGGGTGTAGCAGAATATGTCCTAAGTCTTAACGTAGGGGAATAACAAGTGTAATTCCCCACCATGGAGAGACTACTAATATTTCGAGAACTTTCAGGTGTTCATGAATCCTGATTATTGTCAGAACTAGCTTATTTGAGTGAACCAGTAAGATATGGAAAGTCTGAGTATCACAAGAAAGGTAGGAAAAAGTTCTAGATCCGTAGGAGTTGGAAATCGTGTATGAAGGGAAATCACGTGATTTCATTGCGGGGCTGGGAAATATAAAAACACATCAGACGGGGGGGGGGGGGGGGGGGGGGGGTCGGGGCGCTCACACAGAGGGGAGAGACTCAGGCGGAGGACTCGGACAGGAAACTCAGACAGGAATGGCTCAGACAGAAAACTCAGACGGGAATGGCTCAGACAGAAAACTCAGACAGGAATGGCTCAGACAGAAAACTCAGACAGGAATGGCTCAGACAGAAAACTCATACGGGAATGGCTCAGACAGAAAACTCAGACAGGAATGGCTCAGACAGAAAACTCAGACAGGAATGGCTCAGACAGAAAACTCATACGGGAATGGCTCAGACAGAAAACTCAGACGGCAATGGCTCAAACAGACGACTCAGACAGGAATGGCTCAGACAGAACATTCAGACGGAAATGCCTCAGACAGAAAACTCAGACATAAAACTCATACGGAAATGGCTCAGATAGAAAACTCATACGGGAATGGCTCAGAAAGAAAACTCAGACGGCAATGGCTCAGACAGAAAACTCATACGGAAATGGCTCAGACAGAAAACTCAGACGGGAATGGCTCAGACAGAAAACTCAGACGGAAATGCCTCAGACAGAAAACTCAGACGGGAATGGCTCAGACAGAAAACTCAGACGGAAATGGCTCAGACAGAAAACTCATACGGGAATGGCTCAGACAGAAAACTCATACGGGAATGGCTCAGACAGAAAACTCAGACTTAAATGGCTCAGACAGAAAACTCAGGCGGGAATGGCACAGACAGAAAACTCAGACGGCAATGGCTCAGACAGAGGGTTCATAGATTATTGGTAGTTGTGTTAGAGTTTTTCTAGACATGATTGATAAGTAGAATCATGTGTTGTTATAGTTTTTTGTAAGAGAATAATGATCGCTCCAGTCATGTAAGATATTGTTGTTTGTCCCATTGGACGTAGTTTTGTGTAGGAGGGTTGGACCTTGTTACTTACCAGCTTTTTTTTTGTTTTGTGGTATCAGGAGAAGTTCTAAGGCTGCTTAGTGCAGCACTTAGGATGGGAGTGTTATAATGTTCTTGGGACATTGAATCAAGTGTTTGGAACAGTGTAGTGATTTAAACTGAAGTCTGTAAGTATGTCCCGAGTCCTATTTTGTTGCTATGGCGGGATAACTCCCTTGCCGGGATACTTGGCATTGTGTATTTTTGTTTCTTGTATTGTTTGATTTTCTTGACTTGACATACGCTTCTATTCTCATATTAAAGATTTGTAACAGAATAGCAATTCTGTTCAGAGATTATTTGTGTATTGCTAATAATTGTGTTGCGTAGACCACAACTCATGTCGTTAGGTGTCCGTGTGCAAAACGTCGTTAGAAAGGTCCGTGTGACAAAGCCGTCGTTAAGGGGAGTCTTGGTGTGAATGTGTAACGGTGTGGACGTGTTTTGTCGAACGGTGTGATTGTCTCGAGAAATGTGATAGAGAGAGCCTTGTTGTTGTTAGAATTAGTTTAGTTTTTTTTTCCCTGTGTGGGCTGAGGTTGTTGGTAAGCTTGTAAGTGTGATTTTTTTATGTATAGATCATTGTAAGGTTTTTGCCCATATGGCGTAGAGTTTTCTCACGCCGGGCATTTGTTACTGTGAATTTCTGTTCTGCCTGATGGCTACATTCCCATCATCATGATTTCACCCCTCATTTTGGTCCATTAATAAATGTGTGTTGTCTGATGATAAACTACAACAAATTGGCTTTGTGGGAATTCTCATTGTTGACCAGTTTGTTTTGGTCGGAAGACTGCCAAGTTATGTTTAAGTTGTTGTATTTGTACTATTTGTGTGGAGTTGAAAGCCTGGGTGTCTTGTTGTATTTTCTTAGTGTATAATACAGAAAATTAGGTGATGGTTAGAACACCAGCAACAAGAAGAAACTTATAAGTTGAAACTGTACTCCACAAGAAGATTTAATCAAACCAGTAGTCATACCATTTTTGTAAGGAGAAATCCTGCTTTAGATTTCTTGGTTTCTTGGAAACTAAAAAGTGGAGACTCTGTTGTGACCAAATGTTCATTTCGTGTGCTGTATCGTGGAGCGACAGTCTGGTTATTATTAGTCTTGTGGTCAAGGTCATCTGTATTATAATTATGTGAACTTGTTGAGAACTTGTGTTGTGCCGTTACTTTATGTTTAGTTTAGTAACAACTCAGTGGAGTCCAATTCTTGGAATAGTTAGCTAGAGAAGTAAAGAGAAAGCTAATTGCACTCACACTCTTTTAGTAAAACACTCAGCAGGCCAATCTAAAACTCGCTCTTTTAAAGGCATTCAGGCTTTCACATGTCAAACTGTTTTGCTTCAGGGAGTAGAACTCTATAATGGAGTATATCATCTCAGTCAGTCAAGTGCCATGCCGCGTGGTGTGGACGATCATTTCTCTACACAATTCCATGTGTTCTGAGTTGATTATGAGATCTGCGGTGACTTTCTTCCTAGCCACACCGACAGCCCATACAGTAACTTCCCTCTGGCTCTGTCTTCCTCTGTCTCTTCTTCCCTCAGTTTTTTTCAGTTGCCACAATCTGTTCCAATTTTCCTCTTCTCAGAAAATGTCCTACAAATCTCGCTTGTCTGTCTCTGATCTTTGCTGTAATTTGTCTTTTAACTCCAGCCTCTCTTAAGACTTCTTTATTTGTTTCATTGACTGTCCATGTTACCTTCAACATCATTATAAACCACATTTCCATGGCCTCCAATTCTCGCTGTACTCTCTTATTCATGGACCATGCTTCACATCCATAAAACGAAATTGGTTCGATGTAACATAACTTACCCTTGCTATTTGTTTCCAGTGATAAAGATTTGTTGCACAAGATGTGTCTCATTCTCTGGAATGCTGACTTGGCCTGACCACGTCTGCTTTTTATTTCCCATCAGCTGTTATAATTGTTCCTAAGTACTTGAATCTAGTTTCAGTTCTGTGCCATCGATGGTAATGCTACATTTTGGTGGTATTCTTTTCTTTGAGATGACCATCACTTCAGTCTTACTTTTATTCAAGCTGAGACCTTTACTTTTACTTTCACGAACCACGATGTCCAGAAGAGCCTGTAGCTCCCCTTCACTTTTAGCAATCAGAACTGTGTCGTCTGCATATCTTAAGTTGTTAAGGTTGTAACCATCGACTGATATTCCTGGCAAGCTCTCTATATTTCTTATTATGTTTTCACTGTACAAGGAAAAGAGGTCAGTATATCATTTAAGAAGACATTATGAGAGAAGTCTGTTCGGGGGTTGAATCCTCGAAGGCAGAAAAAAATGGTGGAAAGAAGAGTGACATAAGATACGAACAAAGGGTTGCTAGGGGACAGCGCAGAGTATGGTGGACTGTTAGATGAATATGTATAAATGAAGAACATACAAAAATGCAATATTTCGGCAAAAGCCTTTTTCAAGGATCACATACAAAAACTGCACAACAGATAAAAAGAAAAAAAATGAAAAATAGATGAAAAATATTTAAAAACTTTCTTTGTTTCCTCTTTGTATGAAGGACACTCACAAAATCACCAAGAGTAAGTTATATTACTGATAACAAATAGCAAGGGTAAGTTATATTACTGATAACAAATAGCAAGGGTAAGTTATGTTACTGATAACAAATAGCAAGGGTAAGTTATGTTACTGATAACAAATAGCAAGGGTAAGTTATGTTACTGATAACAAATAGCAAGGGTAAGTTATATTACTGATAACAAATAGCAAGGGTAAGTTATGTTACTGATAACAAATAGCAAGGGAAAGTTATGTTACTGATAACAAATAGCAAGGGTAAGTTATGTTACTGATAACAAATAGCAAGGGTAAGTTATGTTACTGATAACAAATAGCAAGGGTAAGTTATGTTACTGATAACAAATAGCAAGGGTAAGTTATGTTACTGATAACAAATAGCAAGGGTAAGTTATGTTACTGATAACAAATAGCAAGGGTAAGTTATGTTACTGATAACAAATAGCAAGGGTAAATTATATTACTGATAACAAATAGCAAGGGTAAGTTATGTTACTGATAACAAATAGCAAGGGTAAGTTATGTTACTGATAACAAATAGCAAGGGTAAGTTATGTTACTGATAACAAATAGCAAGGGTAAGTTATGTTACTGAAAACAAACAAAGGTATAAAGAGCATGTGATGAATGGCCAGTCTTCAAAAAGTAACAAGTAATTTAGATTTGAGAGAAATAAGAATAGAAATAAGTAAAGTACTTTAGATGTGAGAGAAAGAAAAATAAACTCTATAGTTCTCTATCGACAAGTTTTAGTTTGCAGACATTACAATACCGAAGCTCTATCGGTTTTCTGTGTGAAAGCTTAGTTGTTTGTTTCATTTGAAAAATAATGAGAATAAATGAAGGACAATAAAGCATCAGACAGGTCACGAGACCAAACCCCAGGTCCTGGAAATGGCAGAATTAAAATGCAGACCTACAGACTGGACTCGTATGTTCATGTAAACCTACAGACTTGACTCGTGTGTTCATGCAAACCTACAGACAAGACTAGTGTGTTCATGCAAACCTATAGACTGGACTCGTGTGTTCATGCAAACCTACAGACTCGACTCGTGTGTTAATGTAAACCTATAGACTCGACTCGTGTGTTCGTGCAAACCTACAGACTCGACTCGTGTGTTCGTGCAAACCTATAGACTCGACTCGTGTGCTCATGCAAACCTACAGACTCGACTCGTGTGTTCACGCAAACCTACAGATTAGACTCGTGTGTTCATACAAACCTACAGACTCGACTCGTGTGTTCATGCAAACCTACAGACTAGACTCGTGTGTTCACGCAAACCTACAGACTGACTTGACTCGTGTGTTCATGCAAATCTACAGATTAGACTCGAATATTCCTGCAAACCTACACACTGGACTCGTGTCTTCATGCAAACCTATAGACTCGAATCGTGTGTTCACGCAAACCCACAAACTGACTCGACTCATGCGTTCATGCAAACCTACACACTGGACTCGAGTCTTCATGCAAACCTACAGACTGACTCGACTCGTGTGTTCATGCAAACCTACACACTGGACTCCTGTGTTCATGCAAACCTACAGACTGACTCGACTCGTGTGTTCATGCAAACCTACAGACTGGACTCGTGTGTTCATGCAAACCTACAGACTAGACTCGTGTCTTCATGCAAACCTACAGACTAGACTCGTGTGTTCACTGACGGATTATCAGAAGATCCCAACAGAAAACTGGGATGGGATTAGTCATGCCAGTAAAATTCTGTTAAAAGTCATAATTCTTAGACTTCGTAGGAAAATAGATGAAGAAGTCAATATGTTCCACTCTGGTTTTAGACAAGGAAAAGGAACAAGAGATCATATTTTCAACATAAGATTAATAATAGAGAAATGCAGAGAGTTTAATGTGAATCTATATTTAGCTTTTATAGACTATTCAAAGGCATTTGATTGTGTACAACCCCAGAAACTTTGGGAAATAATGGAAAAAATGGGATCCAACCATGTGATACAATTAACATCACTGCTGTATCTAGACCAACAAGCAGCAGTAAGAATAAATGGTGAAACAACAACTTGGTTTGACATAAAACAAGGGGTCCGGCAGGGGTGCATATTGTCACCCTACTTATTTAACTTGTATACTGAAAATATAATGAGGAATGTTAGAGAAGATGTAGACAAAGAATGTTACGACGCCATAACAATTTTAGGTTATGAAATACCAGAGATTAGATATGCGATGACACTGTATTACTGTCCACAACACAAAAACGATTGCAACTACTAATTATGTCAGTCCGTAAGAACAGCGAAAAGCAAAACCTCTATCTTAATGCGAAGAAAAACTAAAGTGATTACAACTGACAAAACAAATAAGGCAGCTGACATATATATCAACCAGGAAACATTGGAAGAAGTGGAGAGTTTCGAATATCTTGGATCATTACTAACTAATAATGGAGATACAATGAGGGAAATTAAAAGGAGGACATCTATCGCTCTTCAGAAAGTAAAACAACTAAAGAATCTGTGGAGAGGAGCAGACAGAACCACAAAATTAAGATTTGTAAGGGCATGCATCTTTCTCATTGCACCATATGCCTGGGAGACCTGGACACTTAATAAAACAGCTAAGAAACACATAAATCCTTTGAATATAATTGCTAAAGAAGAGTTCTTCATATATCATAGACACAAAAAAGAACAAATATAACCATACTACAAGAACTTAATATTGGTGAAGGTTGACTAGTAAGGAAGATTAAACAGAGAAAACTTAAATATTTTGAACACATTAAATGTCATGAGAATCTAGAGAAGACCGTCTTGGAAGGGTACATAATGGGAAAAAGAAAGAGAGGAAACCAAGGTGAAGATGGCTGCAAGACATCGTTGATAATCTGCAAATGGATGCATCAGCAGCAGGCCATCTTGCTCACAACCGAGAGTGCTACTGGAGAGCTGTTAGGGGGGCAAAGTTCCGTAAGTGACATGCAAATGATTGATCGACTGGGAGGGGATTTTTTTATGGGGGAGGGGGGCGTCATACCCGCCAGATCTCTGGACGTACTCGCCAAGCAGTGCACGCTCTGGACATACTCACCAAGCAGTGCACGCTCTAGACATACTCACCAAGCAGTGCACGCTCTAGACATACTCACCAAGCAGTGCACGCTCTAGACATACTCACCAAGCAGTGCACGCTCTAGACATACTCACCAAGCAGTGCACGCTCTAGACATACTCACCAAGCAGTGCACGCTCTGGACGTACTCACCAAGCAGTGCACGCTTGTTCTAGTTTTATGAGTTTAAAGAGACAAAATCCTCAGAGAGTGGACAAGAAGGAAACTTGTTTATGGGTTGAAGACATGTAAAGATCTCTGATGAGATGCTGTGACAGGAGATCACCAAATGAGCTAATGGCCTTGCTGAAGGATCGGGTACTCTGGAGAAGCATAACAGCCAACGTCCATGAAAGTGTAAAATGTTACTTGGTGTTTACTTGTTTTATCATGTTTACTTCTTATCTTTATCTTTCTTCTTTGTTATCATTGTAGGAGGTTATCTGGTGCTTGGTTTAAATCGCTAGCCCTATTTTAATCAATTCAGTTCCAGATGTAGCACATCTGTACGTGAAACACTTTCAAAACTGAGCTACTCCAGGCGATCCGCTACCCAGGTTCTTGCCATTTCAGTCTGCTGTCTAGTCAGCTAGTCTGTTGTCTAGTCAGCTAGTCTGTTGTCTAGTTAGCTAGTCTGTTGTCTAGTCAGCTAGTCTGCTTCTAGTCAACTAGTCTGTTGTCTAGTCAGCTAGTCTGCTGTCTAGTTAGCTAGTCTGCTGTCTAGTCAGCTAGTCTGTTGTCTAGTCAGCTAGTCTGCTTCTAATCAGCTAGTTTGCTGTCTAGTCAGCTAGTCTGCTGTCTAGTCAGCTAGTCTGCTGTCTAGTCAGCTAGTCTGCTGTCTAGTCAGCTAGTCTGCTGTCTAGTCAGCTAGTCTCTAGTCAGCTAGTCTGCTGTCTAGTCAGCTAGTCTGTTGTCTAGTCAGCTAGTCTGCTGTCTAGTTAGCTAGTCTGCTGTCTAGTCAGCTAGTCTGCTGTCTAGTCAGCTAGTCTGCTGTCTAGTCAGCTAGTCTGCTGTCTAGTCAGCTACTCTAAATGACTTTGCTACTAGGCAATAAATCAGCGTCTCACTCAGCGATTTCTCTACCAACAACAACGACCTCTCAAAGGCATGATCTCATCAAAGAAAATAAATGGTTTAGTTTAATCACAACATCAGACGTCACACGCGTTTACACCAGACAACATAGAAACACGTAACTGAATGTTCTCACAAACAATTAACATCAACATGAAACCAATGTGACCAATTCAATTTCAATTCAATTCTGTATTAGGTTATCGGGGTAGGGGTATCCCCTATCAAAAGAGAAGTAAGACGCCTCCTTACCCCCGTCAGTCTACGGGACAGCCTTGGGCAAGGTGGAGTACCCGTATAGCCCCCCGATCAGCGTGACGTGAAGCCATGGGAGCAGGTGGTGGATGGAATGGGAGAGTAGCTGACAGATAATGTTGGTTATGGTCACCATTCTATGATGGTAGGCAGATGATCTCAACGTAGGGACAATGGCTACGATCACTGACTAGTACAGTCACTGCCCGGAAGGAAAGCAATGGTAAACTACCTTCTGGAAATATACCAAGAAACCCAAACCAATGTCACCATGCTTATGAAAATCAATATGACCAAACTCCGGGCGGAGATAATATTTATTTTCAACATCTATTACGAATCTCTTGGCTTCTATTCAACGTAAATGCTTCTCCACAAAAAATCATGAGTTACCCACACACCCTTACACATATAGGAGTTTCCTGCTGGCCACACACTTTACACATATAGGAGTTTCCTGCTGGCCGCACACTTTACACATATAGGAGTTTCCTGCTGGCCGCACACCCTTACACATATAGGAGTTTCCTGCTAACTCAACTAAATATATATATACATATCAAAATACTCAGTACACTGCCTTGTGTTGTCATCATCTGACAAATGCATTAATCAAATGAGCAATTAAACCTTAATAGCACTATGACGTAGATGAAAATGAAACATATCTTAGCCTTATAATCATGGATTATGACTCTGGCCAAAAATAGACAAGTGCGAACACACAAACACCAAGGAAACAATTACCAGAGTCCATGAATCAAAATGGAAGCATTCACATATGTCAAACGAGATAATGAAAATCTCAGTGGTGAAGATTATGCATCACAAGATCCTAATCTTTATGGAAATCGTTACATACTTAACATTGAACACATATCACAGTTTACACTTACAATACTCTGACATGCAACTTACGATATCTTACATACAGAACTCCACAATATATCACAGAATGATAATGAAAGTCTGTGATGATGGTAATATTCACACAAATCTCATTCATGCTAGAGAATGCATTTATCACAGTTAATAGTGAGAGTGAACACGTTTCACTATCACATTTACAAGACACCAACATCTGACATACAACAACTTACATATAAGATTTACACGACATGAGAAGGCTCAGGTAACATGGGTTCAAGGCAGAACATTCATTTATCCCACATCAAAACATTAGAAACTTCAGTATGACACATCCAGATATTCCACAACAACGGCTCCCCTAAGTCAATAGGACACATCCAGATATTCCACAACAATGGGTCCCCTAAGTCAATAGGACACATCCAGATATTCCACAACAATGGGTCCCCTAAGTCAATAGGACACATCCAGATATTCCACAACAACGGCTCCCCTAAGTCAATAGGACACATCCAGATATTCCACAACAACGGCTCCCCTAAGTCAATAGGACACATCCAGATATTCCACAACAACGGCTCCCCTAAGTCAATAGGACACATCCAGTTGTTCCACAACAACGTCTCTCTTAAGTCAGTATGACACATCCAGATATTCCACAACAATGGGTCCCCTAAGCCAGTATGACACATCCAGATATTCCACAACAACGTCTCTCCTAAGTCAGTATATAACATACAGATATTCCACAACAACGTCTCTCCTAAGTCAGTATATAACATACAGATATTCCACAACAACAGCTCTCCTAAGTCAGTATATAACATACAGATATTCCACAACAACAGCTCTCCTAAGTCAGTATATAACATACAGATATTCCACAACAACAGCTCTCCTAAGTCAGTATATAACATACAGATATTCCACAACAACAGCTCTCCTAAGTCAGTATATAACATACAGATATTCCACAACAACGTCTCTCCTAAGTCAGTATATAACATACAGATATTCCACAACAACGGCTCTCCTAAGTCAGTATATAACATACAGATATTCCACAACAACAGCTCTCCTAAGTCAGTATATAACATACAGATATTCCACAACAACAGCTCTCCTAAGTCAGTATATAACATACAGATATTCCACAACAACAGCTCTCCTAAGTCAGTATATAACATACAGATATTCCACAACAACGGCTCTCCTAAGTCAGTATATAACATACAGATATTCCACAACAACTGCTCCCCTAAGTCAGTATGACACAACCAGATGTTCCACAACAACTGCTCCCCTAAGTCAGTATGAAAGAACCAGATGTTCTACAACAACTGCTCCCCTAAGTCAGTATGAAAGAACCAGATGTTCCACAACAACTGCTCCCCTAAGTCAGTATGAAAGAACCAGATGTTCCACAACAACTGCTCCCCTAAGTCAGTATGACACAACCAGATGTTCCACAACAACTGCTCCCCTAAGTCAGTATGACACAACCAGATGTTCCACAACAACGGCTTCCTCAGTAAACGTGTGTTACTCGCCAAAAGCATCAGAAAAAGTGACTGAACTGTCTCTCCGTTTGGACTATACATTACACACCACGTGACCAACAACAGAGGTACCAGAAAACCACGAGGTAAGTTGAGCCTTGACCCTCCGACAGCAGATTTCGGAGAACCAAGCTAGCCGACCTCACAAAATTCCCAAAAGAGGAAAAACCAGCAAAGAAGCACAGCCAGCAGGAAGATACTCATCAGACTCAGAGCAGAAACAGCAACTCTCAAACAAGCCGTGAAAATATGCGCAGAAACAAACTCAACAGAGAAGACTGTATTCTTCACTGACTGCAGAGCCCTGCTACAATCAATGCAGACAAAGAGAAACGAGCGACAAGCACAGGAGATTATATCACAACTAAACAAGCTCCACAACTTAACACTAGCCGTACAATGGCTCCCTTCACGCTGTGGAATAAACGAAAAAGTAGGTGCCCTCCCCAAAGCAGGAAACAAAATGGAACAGCAAGCAACATATCAAGATGCAAAATCCATCATCTGCAATAAAATAGCACCATCAACAACCACACCAGGACCAGCCGCAACAACAACAACAACCACAGCAGCAACAACAACAACAACCACAGCAGCAGCAACAACAACAACAACCACAGCAGAAGCAACAACAACAACAACTACAGCAGAAGCAACAACAACAACAACCACAGCAGCAGCAACAACAAACAATAACAAACCACAGCAGGAATAACAATAACAGCCACAGCAACAACAACAACAACAACAACAGCAGGAATAACAATAACAGCCACAGCAGCAACATCAACAATCACACCAGCACCAACTGCAAAGACAACAACAACCACAGCAGCAGCAGCTAAAGTACCTATTTTAACCTGTTCTCTGCAGTATCAACTGTCTGGAATCTGTTAACAAAAAAACTGCTACAGAAAGACCTAGTACGCCCATGTTGTTATACTGGAATCACTGGAAACGTTTGAAAAATATAGAATTTACTGAGTACTTCTCAAATCAATTCCCCCCCCCTCCCTTCTCCCTAAATTATCACCAACATATCATTGTGACAAGGCAGTTTTTTTGTTTGTTTGTTCAAGGATTGGAACAGAGAAAATAACAGCCAGGCCGGTCCTTAAGCTTCACGAGCTTCTCTCCCTCCAGCCCGCAGACCTGGTCTATCGTCACGTAGGCCAGGACACATCTGTTTTGTTTAGTAGTTACGAGTCTAGAAAATTCGAGAAGATATTTGTCATAAACAGTTTACATTATAGATTAAAATATCACCAATATCGCATACATAATCATGAATTCTGTTAGGGAGGCAAAGTTCCGCAAGGGACATGCAAATGAATGAATGAAATCATGAATTCTTTTTTGTTCAAATTGTGATCATAAGTCTTCACTTTTTGCATTTGCCGGCAGAAAACTGTAACAGGATAAGTAAGATTAAGAAAGACACATCGTGAAGATTAAATTTCGTACCTTTTATGTCGAGGGGTGTGACGTGGGGGGTGGGGGAGGGTGGGGAGAGAGAAGAGAGACAGAAAAGAGAGAGAGAGATGAGATTGATTGATTGATCTTTATTTCAAAAGGGTTAAGAATTGGGCACACAGGCCCGTCTGACATTCTGCCCTTTATCATACATCTTTCACTCTGTTCCAGACATTCTACAACAACAGCTCTCCTAAGTCAGTATATAACATACAGATATTCCACAACAACAGCTCTCCTAAGTCAGTATATAACATACAGATATTCCACAACAACAGCTCTCCTAAGTCAGTATATAACATACAGATATTCCACAACAACAGCTCTCCTAAGTCAGTATATAACATACAGAATTCCACAACAACGTCTCTCCTAAGTCAGTATATAACACCCAGATATTCCACAACAACGTCTCTCCTAAGTCAGTATATAACATACAGATATTCCACAACAACAGCTCTCCTAAGTCAGTATATAACATACAGATATTCCACAACAACAGCTCTCCTAAGTCAGTATATAACATCCAGATATTCCACAACAACGTCTCTCCTAAGTCAGTATATAACATACAGATATTCCACAACAACAGCTCTCCTAAGTCAGTATATAACATCCAGATATTCCACAACAACGTCTCTCCTAAGTCAGTATAAATACAGATATTCCACAACAACAGCTCTCCTAAGTCAGTATATACATCCAGATATTCCACAACAACGTCTCTCCTAAGTCAGTATATAACATACAGATATTCCACAACAACAGCTCTCCTAAGTCAGTATATAACATCCAGATATTCCACAACAACAGCTCTCCTAAGTCAGTATATAACATACAGATATTCCACAACAACGGCTCTCCTAAGTCAGTATATAACATACAGATATTCCACAACAACGTCTCTCCTAAGTCAGTATATAACATACAGATATTCCACAACAACGTCTCTCCTAAGTCAGTATATAACATACAGATATTCCACAACAACGTCTCTCCTAAGTCAGTATATAACATACAGATATTCCACAACAACGTCTCTCCTAAGTCAGTATATAACATACAGATATTCCACAACAACAGCTCTCCTAAGTCAGTATATAACACCCAGATATTCCACAACAACGGCTCTCCTAAGTCAGTATATAACATCCAGATATTCCACAACAACGGCTCTCCTAAGTCAGTATGACACATCCAGATGTTCCACAACAACAGCTCTCCTAAGTCAGTATGACACATCCAGATGTTCCACAACAACGTCTCTCCCAAGCAACGTATGTTACCCCGCTAAAAGCATCAGAAAAAGTGACTGAACTGTCTCTCTCTGTTTGGACTATACATTACACACCACGTGACCAGCAATAGAGGTACCAGAAAACCACGAGGTAAGTTGACCCTTGACACTCCGACAGCCGATTTCTTTGTGTGTAAAAATAACTTCTACTGTTTCTTCGAACGAAGTAAATCTATACATGACATCAACTTATAGTGAAACTGACAGCAGCTCTTCTCAAGTCATCAATAATATAAAAGTTCACAATTTCTCTTTATACAACATTACGGCGTAGTCAAGACCCACTGTTAAAATACACGAGGCCAGATCGAGTGACTGATTCAGTTGTTATTTCAGACAAACTAACGAATTCAAGTTGATCAAAGCACAAAGTTTAGTATTTTTTTTAATGAACAATGACTTGTGCTACTCGGATACTTTTATAAGCGACTTTAAAATTCAGCAATAACTGGAAATTTTTTGGGGGAACGCAGACAACATTTTTGGGAACCTAAACTAAATACAACATTCAGTTGAGTGAAGTATTTTATCACAGACAATATTCACATATGTCTGTGTTCAGACAATATTCACATTTGTCTGTGTTCAGACAATATTCACATTTGTCTGTGTTCGGTGACAATAAAAAGCAAACAAAATTGTAGTCTGTTTTATCATGGTTTCGAAAAGTTTCTTTAGATAGTCCAGTCCAACCAGTACACCCAGGTTGGCAACCAGCGCCGGTCTCCTGGGTTGCTGCTGACTTTAATCATCTGTTGTGTGTTCTGACCCGCCTTCCGTTCAGTCTAAGGTTCCATTTCGCAATCAGACACAACTGATCGACCCCCCTCCCTCTTCTCCAACCCGCACCAGGGTCACCCTAGGCTACAATTTTTTTTTTAAATGGGTATCTGGGGTTTCCTTAGGACAAGAAGGGCAGGTTGGACAGGTGCTGACACCCCTACCTCAGATATCGTAGTGGCCTAACACTTCATACACCCTACAGCACCCAAATGCTACGTGACATAGTAGATCTAGCAACATACAAATATTCAGACATGACAGGCGGATATTCAACGAGGCGAACAGGCAAACAGAGACACCGGACTGGTCTGCTCGCTGACGTCACGTTCTTGCCGAAAAAGCAAGTCTGCTCGCTGACGTCACGTTCTTGCCGAAAAAGCAAGTCTGCTCGCTGACGTCACGTTCTTGCCGAAAAAGCAAGTCTGCTCGCTGACGTCACGTTCTTGCCGAAAAAGCAAGTCTGCTCGCTGACGTCACGTTCTTGCCGAAAAAGCACGCGGGGAGAATTATTTTCATTGCTTTCTCCTGTCGAAGCCCTCCTATTTTTAAAACGAAAATTCCCCAGAACTTGAGAACATTCGACGGTGAGGTCTGAGCTTCTACCCGTGTTCGATTTTGCGTTTTAAGCCTGCTTTTCAAGACAAGCGACATTTTCAAGTAAGCTGAACTTTTACTGATATATTATTATCTATATCATCTGCTTTCACGTTCTCTAAGTAAACATGTCGTAGAAAACTGCTTGACAGCATGATCCTCTTTGTCTTTTTGTGCATAATTTGTATTATTAATTAATAATAAGACTTGTTTTTTCAGCCTTTGTGATTTGGTGTTCAGTAATTTTTTCTTGATTTCCTTTCTTTGCTCTGTCTTTTCCCATATGGTCTTGCTTATCCATTCCTCTTTTCTCCGTTTCTGATATCCCAGCACCTCTTTTGCTGTTGCCTGTAGTGTTTTATTGAACTCTAGTATGGACATTTCTGCTTCGTCTTGTAGGATACTGAAGCGGTTCTTAAGTACTATTGAGAATCCATTCCTTGTTTGCTAGTCTTTCAGTTTTGCTGTATCAAAACATGCCTTTCTGTGTTCTCCAATTTTGGCTTTCCTTAACTTTAGTTCTATTTTTGCTACCATAAGGTTCTGATCACTTCCTACATCTGCTCCTTTCCTTGCTCTCACATCTTGTAGTGACCTTTTCCACTTGTTGTTTATTAGTATGTGATTGATTTGGTTTGCTGTGGTTTTATCTGGGGACCTCCAAGTCACTTTATGGATGTTTTTATGTTGGAAAATTGTCCCTCCTGTGGTCATCATGTTTTCTTCACAGAAACTGCACAGTCTTTCTCTATTTTCATTTATTTCTCCAATTCCTTCTTTTCTTATGATTCTTCTTCTATCTTCATTTCCCTCTCCTACTTTTGCATTGAAGTCGCCCAAGATGAGTAGCATATCATGGTTGGGTATTGTTTCTACTGTGGCTTGGAGGCTGTTGTAAAAATCTTCTTTTATTTCCTCTTCAGCTGCTTCTGTTGGTGCATAACAAACTATAATAGACAGCTTCGAGAATCTTGAGTTGAAGTGTGCATATAATAATCTCTCATTTATAGGGGTCCATTTCAGCAATGCTCTTGATGCTTCTTTTGTTATAATCAATGCTACTCCTCCTTCATGACGATCTTCTTTACCTGACCATATTATTGTATCTTCTGTATGCTGTGTTGTTAATTTCCTTCTGCCTTGTCCTGTCCATCTTGCTTCTTGTATTCCTAATATGCCTAGTTTGTATCTGTGCATTTCCTTGATGGTTTGTGCTAGTTTTCAAGTCTGAATAAGTGTTCTTACATTCCAGCTGCCTATTTGCATCTTGTGTTTAGGTTCCAGGAGGTCTGCAGTCGGGCTGGGGACTTCCAGTGGCTGGCTTTCATCCACAGCCATCATGAGCTCAGTTTCCTGATAAGCATTTCTCCTTCCACCTGCATTTGTTATTTCCCTTGCTTTTGTTTCTGTAGCAGTCTGATAGTTTTTTTTACCAGATAGGGTGGCTGGCCCTATGCCGAACCCTCCTTAGTCGTCTTTTACGATCATGCGTGGTAGGGTACAGTGGTCCTATTCTTTGTTTCCCAGGCATGTGCTCAGGTCCCGGGTACCACACGGGGGTGTCACTTCATTGTTGTTCAAATATTCCTTCTATTAATGTTTTCAGATCATTGTTGTTCAAATATTCCTTCTATTAATGTTTTCAGATCATTGTTGTTCAAATATTCCTTCTATTAATGTTTTCAGATCATTGTTGTTCAAATATTCCTTCTATTAATGTTTTCAGATCATTGTTGTTCAAATATTGCTTCTATTAATGTTTTCAGATATTGTTGTTCAAATATTCCTTCTATTAATGTTTTCAGATATTGTTGTTCAAATATTCCTTCTATTAATGTTTTCAGATCATTGTTGTTCAAATATTCCTTCTATTAATGTTTTCAGATATTGTTGTTCAAATATTCCTTCTATTAATGTTTTCAGATCATTGTTGTTCAAATATTCCTTCTATTAATGTTTTCAGATCATTGTTGTTCAAATATTGCTTCTATTAATGTTTTCAGATCATTGTTGTTCAAATATTCCTTCTATTAATGTTTTCAGATCATTGTTATTCAAATACTCCTTCTATTAATGTTTTCAAATCATTGTTGTTCAAATATTCCTTCTATTAATGTTTTCAGATCATTGTTGTTGTTCAAATATTCCTTCCATTAATGTTTTCAGTTCATTGTTGTCATGAACTGTTCTCCACGGTTTCTCTTTCAGTTGTTCAGCACGGAATCCAGTAATCCGTTTTTACACTCACAAATATTTGAGTATAAGAAACGCGTGCTTGAGACTTTTTTGTGTATCAATGTATATCATTGTATATGATTATACAGACATCTGTCTGTAGACTGTTCTTTTATTACTCAGTACCTGTAGTTTGTCACACTTCACTGGGATCGTCAGCGAACACCTGATGATAAACTATGTCCACAAGGATTCTCGAAAAATCACCAACTACAAAACACGTCTTCCTCAGTGTCTAGACACGATATCTTGGCAATACCATGTACGTTCTAGTGACTCTATGACTGATCTTGTGATTACAGAAATCTAGAAATTCCATGATTTCATGTCTACTTATATCGTGTTATCACTATGTGTGTCTACATTCTGCTGCTATCTACAGCTTTCTGACCCTTGCATATTTCTATATGGATGCTACTCGCTGATTTTCTAACGTCTGTTCTTCCATTCAATATTTCTTTAATGTATCAGTTCCTAGCAACTGTTGTCCAAACATTCACTGTTCATCATTTCTATAATGTATCAGTTCCTAGCGACTGTTCTCCAAACATCTACTGTTCATCATTTCTTTAATGTATCAGTTCCTAGCATCTGGTGTCCAAACATTCACTGTTCAGTATTTCTATAATGTATCAGTTCCTAGCAGCTGGTGTCCAAACATTCACTGTTCATCATTTCTATAATGCATCAGTTCCTAGCAACTGTTCTCCAAACATCCACTGTTCAATATTTCTTTAATGTATCAGTTCCTAGCGACAGTTCTTCTATTATCTGCACTGTTCAATGTTCCTCTAATGCATCAGTTCTTAGTGACAGCTCTCCAAACATCCAATGTTCAATATTTCTTTAATGTATCAGTTCCTAGCGACAGTTCTTCTATTATCTGCACTGTTCAATATTTCTCTAATGCATCAGTTTCTAGCGACAGTTCTTCTATTATCTGCACTGTTCAATATTTCTCTAATATATCAGTTCCTAGGGACAGTTCTTCTATTATCTGCACTGTTCAGTATTTCTCTAATGTATCAGTTCCTAGAGCCAGCTCTCCAAACATCCACGGTTCTGGTTTTCTATAATGTATCAGTTCCTAGAGACAGTTCTCCAAACATCCACTGTTCAGTATTTCTATAATGTATCAGTTCCTAGAGACAGTTCTCCAAACATCCACTGTTCAGTATTTCTATAATGTATCAGTTCCTAGAGACAGTTCTCCAAACATCCACTGTTCAGTATTTCTATAATGTATCAGTTCCTAGAGACAGTTCTCCAAACATCCACTGTTCAGTATTTCTTTAATGTATTAGTTCCTAGCAACTGTTATCCACACATTCACTGTTCATTATTTCTATAATGTATCAGTTCCTAGAGACAGTTCTCCAAACATCCACTGTTCATTATTTCTATAATGTATCAGTTCCTAGAGACAGTTCTCCAAACATCCACTGTTCAGTATTTCTATAATGTATCAGTTCCTAGAGACAGTTCTCCAAACATCCACTGTTCAGTATTTCTCTAATGTATCAGTTCCTAGAGACAGTTCTCCAAACATCCACTGTTCAGTATTTCTATAATGTATCAGTTCCTAGAGACAGTTCTCCAAACATCCACTGTTCAGTATTTCTATAATGTATCAGTTCCTAGAGACAGTTCTCCAAACATCCACTGTTCAGTATTTCTTTAATGTATTAGTTCCTAGCAACTGTTATCCACACATTCACTGTTCATTATTTCTATAATGTATCAGTTCCTAGAGACAGTTCTCCAAACATCCACTGTTCAGTATTTCTATAATGTATCAGTTCCTAGCAACTGTTCTCCAAACATTCACTGTCCAATGCTTTTTTTAATGTATTAGTTCCTAGCAACTGTTCTCCAAACATTCACTGTTCATTATTTCTCTAATATATCAGTTCCTAGCGACAGTTCTTCTATCATCTGCACTGTTCAATATACAAGGATTTCTAATGCAGCGGTTCCTGTGTGTCCTCTCCCTCCACCCACCCCAAACAAAAATACCCCCCCCCCAGCCACCACGTCGTGCTCACACAAACATAAAACTCACTATTTTAATAGCTTCACTAACGTGAGCCGGGGGGGGGGGGGGGGAATGTTTCTTCTTTCAGTTTATCAAGAAGATGGCCTCGTCCAGGAAGCGATGAACAACAAATATTCTAAAATTCAGGACAGACTGCCAGAAGAAGGTGTGGCCTAGGTATCCCAACAATTATGATAGTGTGAGCTGAAGATATCATCTAGGCATCCCAACAATCATGATAGTGTGAGCTGAAGATATCATCTAGGCATCCCAACAATCATGATAGTGTGAGCTGAAGATATCATCTAGGTATCAAAACAGTCATGAAAGATTACAAAAGAAGATACCTTCTTGGTATCTGAACAATTATGAAAACCGCATGAAGAAGATATTTAGGTAGTCGAGCATTCATGAACAATGGTAAGAGGAAGATATCATCTAGTTATCTGAACTGTCATTAAAGATTGTAAGAGGAAGATATCGCTTAGGTATATGAGCAGTCACGAAAGACTGTAAACTAAAGATTTC
Organism: Achatina immaculata; assembly: GCA_009760885.1. NCBI lineage: Eukaryota > Metazoa > Mollusca > Gastropoda > Stylommatophora > Achatinidae > Lissachatina > Lissachatina immaculata. Next base: position 31,606,899 of record CM019696.1, read on the forward strand.
ATCTAGTCATGAAAGACCGTCAGAGGAAGATGTGGACAAGGTATCAAACAATCATGAAGAACTGTGAGGGGAAGATGTGGACAAGGTATCAAACAATCATGGAAGACCGTCATAGGAAGATGTGGACAGGGTATCAAACAATCATGAAAGACCGTCATAGGAAGATGTGGACAAGGTATCAAACAGTCATGAAAGACCGTCATAGGAAGATGTGGACAAGGTATCAAACAATCATGAAAGACCGTCAGAGGAAGATGTGGACAAGGTATCAAACAATCATGAAAGACCGTCAGAGGAAGATGTGGACAAGGTATCAAACAATCATGAAAGAACTGTGAGGGGAAGATGTGGACTAGTTATTACTCGGAGTCTAGTTAATGTGTCTAGTCTCATAGCAGAGTCTAGTTAATGTGTCTAGTCTCATAGCACTCGGAGTCTAGTTAATGTGTCTAGTCTCATAGCACTCTGAGTCTAGTTAATGTGTCTAGTCTCATAGCACTCGGAGTCTAGTTAATGTGTCTAGTCTCATAGCACTCGGAGTCTAGTTAATGTGTCTAGTCTCATAGCACTCTGAGTCTAGTTAATGTGTCTAGTCTCATAGCACTCGGAGTCTAGTTAATGTGTCTAGTCTCATAGCACTCGGAGTCTAGTTAATGTGTCTAGTCTCATAGCTCTCGGAGTCTAGTTAATGTGTCTAGTCTCATAGCACTCGTAGTCTAGTTAATGTGTCTAGTCTCATAGCACTCGGAGTCTAGTTAATGTGTCTAGTCTCATAGCACTCGAAGTCTAGTTAATGTGTCTAGTCTCGTAAGACTCTGAACTTTCATATGTACGATACTAGTTGATTCTGTTTGTGATAAAATTGTTCCAGAAGAGTACAGTTGGGTTAGGGAAAGTGAATGATGTAGTTTGGGGTGGGATGCGGTGGGGCAGGGGAGGGGCCGTGGGGACTAGTTGCACGCAAGTCTGAAGTAAAGCTGATATCAACTTTAACTGACGTGTCTAGATGCTCTATAACAACAATGTCTGCTAATATTGCCTTATATCATTCTAAATTGCGTATTATGCCCATACACTAACTTGTTTTGCTGTAACTTGTCTTGTCTTGTCTTGTCTTGGCGTGTCTTGTCTTATTCCTCATATAAAGATACATTTTACCCGGATATGAGGTAATCACTATTTTTAGCCTTCACGGAAGTTTAAAATATCGAACTTCCAGCAACAGAAGGAAACTAAATGGCAAGTTCCTTATTAAAGTGTTGAAACGACACATGGCAAGTTACGAGAAAGCTGATCATTTAGACCAGTGGTTTTCAAACTTTATTTCTGAGAGCTGTCCCTTTGTTTCCTTGTCCACATCCTCACCGCACCCCAAAATCTTTCTTCTTAGATGGTTCTGATGGTATCTGCTCCTCTGCTTCCCTTATCAAGTCCCCCCACCCACCCACCCCAAGGGGCGGTATTGCATTCTTTGGGAACCACTGATGCTAAATACATGAACACTAAATAACGGAAGACTAGACGTTTAACACGAAGTAACACGTGAAGAGAAGTGAAGCAAGATCTTTATAATCATACAAAAAGCTCAGCAGGACCATCAGCTCACATTGTAACACACCAACTACGAATATAGGAACATATACCATACCAAATACGAATATAGGAACATATACCACACCAACTACGAATATAGGAACATATACCATACCAAATACGAATATAGGAACACATACCACACCAACTACGAATATAGGAACATATACCATACCAACTACGAATATAGGAACACATACCACACCAACTACGAATATAGGAACATATACCATACCAACTACGAATATAGGAACACATACCACACCAACTACGAATATAGGAACATATACCACACCAACTACGAATATAGGAACATATACCACACCAACTACGAATATAGGAACATATACCATACCAAATACGAATATAGGAACACATACCACACCAACTACGAATATAGGAACATATACCATACCAACTACGAATATAGGAACATATACCATACCAAATACGAATATAGGAACACATATCACACCAACTACGAATATAGGAACACATACCACACCAACTACGAATATAGGAACACATACCACACCAACTACGAATATAGGAACACATACCACACCAACTACGAATATAGGAACACATACCACACCAACGACGAGTATAGAAACAAGTAACACACCTACCTGAGATACACATAACACACCAACTACGAATATACGAACACACACCACACCAAATACGAATATAGGGACACATAACATACCAATTATGAGTGTAGGAACACATAACACACCAACAAAGGAGTTTAGGAACAGATAAAACACCAACTACGAATATAGCAACACGTAACATACCAACCACGAGTGCAGGAACACTTAAAACACGAATTACGAGTATAGGAACACTTAAAATACCAACTACATGCACACGAAAACACACCATTTGGGAGTATAGGAACACATAAAACACCAACTACGAATATAGGGACACACAACAAACACTGAGTACGAATATAGACAAATATAACACTCGAACTACGAATACAGCAACACATAACACACCAACTACGAGTATACGAACACATAACACACCAAGCACGAATATAGGAACACATAACACACAAGCTACGAATACTGAAAACATAAAACACCAGATACGAATATTGGGATATACTACACACCAACTACGAATATAGGAACACACAACACAGCAACTGAGACTAAAAAGACACAGAGATATTCAATAGCATGCATGTGGTCACTATTCTCAATTCTTGTTTCAGGTTCTATTGGAGAGTGTTTGATAAGTTCATCATGTTGTTGGTGGGTCTGAGTATAGGACCAGCTCTCCTCTGCAGAGCTGCACCGTCAGAACATATAACATGCCCAGACAATACTTTCATTGATTCTGACAACCACTCTTCCATTTTCTGTAAGTCATGCACAAAAGCTGAAGCTGTCAACCATGAGATAGAAATAACAAAGTGTAACAAGACTCACGATACTGAGATAGGTTGTTCTACAGGATATTATAGACACAGGAACGACTGTGACAACTGCTGGAACTGCACTTTCAGCACAGACGGTCGGATCTACACCGCCAGAAACTGCACAGGAAACCAGAACACAGTTTGTTGTGACAAGCCCGGCCTGGATCAGGACTGCAGAACCCCGATGACGACAGGTAAATATTGTGTACATGCCTACAGGCATAACTCCGACTTACGGATCTCTGACATTGGTAGATCCGAACTTTTGTTAAAAGAAAGTCAGCAAATAATTAATGTACGACATTTTACGTAACAAACTTGTCACGTTTAAAACTGCGTGCTTCGTGTTACGCAAAAAATCGACTTAGTTATAGGGTTCAGGAAAGTTGGAGAACCTGCGAATCGTGAAACTATCACAAAAATCATTTCTATCAGATGAGAAGAAGAATCTGATATTTGGGTAAAGTCTACTCGTTTATATGTGTAAGATAAGAATAAGAATCAGGTATTGTGTAAAGTCTACTCGTTTATATGTGTAAGATAAGAATAAGAATCAGGTATTGTGTAAAGTCTACTCGTTTATATGTGTAAGATAAGAATAAGAATCAGGTATTGTGTAAAGTCTACTCGTTTGTTCATTTCCCCCTCAAAACGTCCTCTGATTACCTCACATGGATGTAGCATTATTACACTGACGGATTAGCTGTTAGGGTAAACAGACACCGTGGGGCCCAATGAACAGGGGGCCCTGGTTATGAAAAGAATTTCCGCGAGTAGTGTTTCATGTGAAAGTCATTTATAACTGTTAGTACCAGATTATCATGTAATGTTATCCACAAGACAGTGATGTTAGCAGCCATGTTTTGTCTGTGTAAGACAAAATAAGACAGTAATAGCACACATCACAACAAGAGGGGAATTATGTCATATATCAGGAGATGGACAGTGTAGGTCGGAGACACAGTGGGGTCCTACTAAGTTTAATCTACGGGTCTGCGTCTGTGACTGGGTTATTGTTTTGCACATTTAGCTAATATTCAGTTTATTACCAGAAACACTTTGAAATCAGCTGCCATTTCATGATACACATTTTTATTTACACATAAATTGTTATTAAGTTTTTTTCTTCATTCTTCTTCTAATTCCAGGATACTCCACATTACAGACATGTTCCCCCTCAATATCAACTTTTAATGTGTCCTCTAATATCAACTTTTAATGTGTCCTCTAATATCAACTTTCAATGTGTCCTCTAATATCGACTTTTAATGTGTCCTCCAATATCGACTTTTAGTGTGTAATTTTGTCTCTTTAATGATACCTTGTGTTGCAATACTTCATAGATCCGGCCACAGTTCTATGACTTTATCAAGTTTTCATTTTCCTCCTACACCAGTTTTCTTTTATATGGAGGAGTCAAACCTGAGGTTTGTCAAACCTCGCAACCTTTTTTCTCTCTACAAGCCTCGCAGCTTTTCTTCTCTCTGCAAACCTCCCAACCTTTCTTCTCTCTGCAAACCTCCCAACCTTTCTTCTCTCTGCAAACCTCCCAACCTTTCTTTTCTCTTCAAACTTCACAACCTTTCTTCTCTCTACAAACCTCCCAACCTTTCTTCTCTCTGCAAACTTCCCAACCTTTCTTCTCTCTGCAGGCCTCCCAGCCTTTCTTCTCTCTGCAGGCCTCCTAGCCTTTCTTCTCTCTGCAAACCTCCCAACCTTTCTTCTCTCTGCAAACCTCCCAACCTTTCTTCTCTCGACAGGCCTCCCAGCCTTTCTTCTCTCTGCAGGCCTCCCAGCCTTTCTTCTCTCTGCAGGCCTCCTAGCCTTTCTTCTCTCTGCAGGCCTCCCAGCCTTTCTTCTCTCTGCAGGCCTCCTAGCCTTTCTTCTCTCTGCAGGCCTCCTAGCCTTTCTTCTCTCTGCAAACCTCCCAACCTTTCTTCTCTCTGCAAACCTCCCAACCTTTCTTCTCTCTACAAACCTCTCAGCCTTTCTTCTCTCTGCAAACTTCCCAACCTTTCTTCTCTCTGCAGGCCTCCCAGCCTTTCTTCTCTCTGCAAACCTCCTAACCTTTCTTCTCTCTGCAAACCTCCCAACCTTTCTTCTCTCTGCAGGCCTCCTAGCCTTTCTTCTCTCTGCAAACCTCCTAACCTTTCTTCTCTCTGCAAACCTCCCAACCTTTCTTCTCTCTACAAACCTCTCTGCCTTTCTTATCTCTGCAAATCTCCCAACCTTTCTTCTTTCTGCACTCAATGTAAGATGTAGTTTTGGTAACTTTTTTTGTTTTTACTTCATGCAAAATTACAGAAAAATAAAAACTATACAAACAGACATGTGGTAAATAGATAAACAGACAGACAGATCACAGTCTGACAGACAGAGAGACAGATAGGCTTGTCGACTGAGATATACAAACAAAAGGCAAGCCACTCAAAGCACGCTGTACCCATGGTAAATTAGATTAATCGTCCTCTAGAGAAGACAAACACGCCATCAATTTTTTTTAAAATTGTCCCCAGAAACTGTGGCCAACCCAACCCCCAGCAGCACCTCCAGCTGTGTGTCTCCAAACAACCCGGCCATCATGGTTGCCTTGCTGAACATCCCCGCCATCTTTGTGCTGCTCCGCATCTGAGTTTACTTGTTGAGAAAGATTGATGAAATTCTGCTTGTTTTCCACTTGTGTTAGATAGTAAATTTTTTAACTTGAAATTCTGCTTGTTTTCCACTTGTGTTAGATAATAAATTTTTTAACTTTAAATTCTGCTTGTTTTCCGCTTGTGTTAGATAGTAAATTTTTTAACTTTAAATTCTGCTTGTTTTCCGCTTGTGTTAGATAGTAAATTTTTTAACTTTAAATTCTGCTTGTTTTCCACTTGTGTTAGATAGTAAATTTTTTAACTTTAAATTCTGCTTGTTTTCCACGTGTGTTAGATAGTAAATTTTTTAACTTTAAATTCTGCTTGTTTTCCACTTGTGTTAGATAGTAAATTTTTAAACTTTAAATTCTGCTTGTTTTCCACTTGTGTTAGATAGTAAATTTTTTAACTTTAAATTCTGCTTGTTTTCCACGTGTGTTAGATAGTAAATTTTTAAACTTTAAATTCTGCTTGTTTTCCACTTGTGTTAGATAGTAAATTTTTTAACTTTAAATTCTGCTTGTTTTCCACTTGTGTTAGATAGTAAATTTTTAAACTGTAAATTCTGCTTGTTTTACACTTGTGTTAGTTTGAATATTTTAAAACTGGAAACGCTACTTCTGAGCACGTGTATTAGGTCTAATACTCTAATCCAAGATTTTAAAACGTCATTTTCTGTGTATAAATCTAAGAGAGCGGGAAAAAAAAGAATTCTGAAAACAAGAAAATGGTCGTATCTTTGCTAAACTGACAGTACATATTAGACCTTGTGTTTACTACAAAGATATTTAGGCTAAAAAGTTCATTATTATTTCACCAAAGTCTAGAATAAAAATACGAACATGTTTTTCTTTCGTTTCTTTTTCTCTAAATACTGGAAGTTTTTTTTTTTCCTTTTACAACGTTGCCATGGTGATACTCGAGCTAAAATTTTCAGACAAACAGCCATGTCTATGTCCCAGGTCAGTGAAGTGTGAACATATTTTGTTTGAACATGTTTTGTTTGAACATGTTTTGTTTTCTTGATTCTTATTTCTTTTAGAAGTTCACATAGCACCTGGAGCTGTTCTAAAACATTTTTGTTCTTTGCATTCTCCTTGCTATATGCTCTAATTTTCCGTAGAGCTACATTTCTGCTACATTTATCTTTCTCTCAAAACTCTAATAGTTTCTGTTCCGTCTTCATGGTGCCATTTCTGTTCTTTAATTTATCTCCGTCTGACATCTCCCATCTTCAGTTAGTGTATGTCCTAGGTAGCTGTCACTTGTTCCAGTCTCTCTTTCTTTATGGTTATATCAGTCTGTGGACTTTGCACCTTCCTGCCGAACATCATTACTTTGCTCTTCTTTGATATTGATCTCAAGTCCCCATTCTTGGCTTGTGTTGTGTATCATATCTATTAATTTCTGTAGGTTCTGTGAAGTTTCTACTACATGTGGAAGGACTATCATCTACATACCCTTTTAGATTGTTGACATTTCTCCACCCCCACCCCTCGTGTTCAGTCCCGGTAGTTCATCTGAATGTCTGAAGATGTTCTCTGTGTACAGGTCGAGCAGACATGGAGACAGAGCACATCCTTGTCTCACTCTCCTCTTTACGGGTACATCTGTTGATGTCACTGTGCCATATCTTACTGGTGTGTCCTGTTCCCAGTAGAGATTTGTTATAATTTTTAATTCATTTCCTCAAGACATTTCGTCACTCTTCACTCTGTCAAATACTTTAGAATAATCTGTAAAACAGGCGTAGATATTTTTTTATGGACTTCTCAGTCAACTTCTTATGCAAAAGATCATTACTCTTGTTCCGCTATTCTGCCTGAATTCAACTCTCAGTCAGTTTATTGACCGCCTTCCTGTCTAAGCTGAGGGTGGCTGTGGATTGTGCGGCTGAAAGTAGCCACGCCTCTCTGTCTTGTTTAACCAATGGCATGACGCCTTGCACGCGTTTTCATTGCCTAGTGCGCCTGCGTAGGACTGACTTGTAGGAACCACCAATAATGTGTACAACAATGTGTGCTGCTCTTCCACGACGTCTCTCACCAGTCCCTGCATATACAGCCAGTTTTACTACAGTCGTTACCTCTTTTATCTGCATCTAGAACAATCTAGGTCACATTTTCAAGATCTTTTCCCTGCATAGTTCAGAATAACCCGGTCTAGCAGACACCGCCTCTCAGCTGTCTACGTCTTCCTGTCCCTGCACTGTGACTGATGTGTCACTTCTGGTGTGTCCAGTCTTTCCTTTCCTCGTGGTACTCATTTATTTACTGCACGTGGTTTGGTACTGACGGTTAGTGGGGTAGGGGTAGCCCATATCAACGGAAAACCCCAGCATCAAATTAAAAAGAAAAATAAGAGTAGGAACATGGAATATAAGAAGTATGTATGAGGGAAAATATCAAGTAATAAGTGACGAGATGAAAAGAACGGGGATACACATTTAGGGAATCTGCGAACATCGATGGAAAGGATCAGGACACTTTAAGAGCGAAAATGATAATATCTTTATATACTCTGGTGGAGAAGTAGGAGGAAAGAATGGAATGGCTTTTTATTTGGATAAATCAACATGAAAAGCATTACTAGATTACAATCCAGTAAGTGATAGAATCCTCACAATCAGACTTAAGGGCACTCCTAGAAATGTAACAATCATCCAGAAATATGCACCTACATCAGCAGCAGAAGAAGAGGAAGTAAAAGACTTTTATAACACACTTTTATAACGACGATAGACCAGGTACGGAAAAATTATACGTATTTAATAATAATGGGGCATTTTAATGCAAAGATTGGTACAGAAAGAGCAGAAGATGAAGGACACTTTGTAGAGAAATTTAGCATAGGACATAGAAATGAGGCAGGTGACAATCTAATGGCGTTTTGCATAGAAAATGAGCTAATGATCGCTAACACTTTTTAAACAAGATCCAAGAAGAGTACATCACCTGATGGTAAAACCAAGAATCAAATAGATTACATTTTAGTGCAAAGAAGGTGGAGATCAAGTATAACATCATCAAAAACTTTACCAGGTGCTGATTATGATACGGACCATGAGTTATTAATAGCAGACATGAAGATAAAGATAAAAAAGACAGTTACGGTATAAAGACCACTCCACTTTGATCTTACAAAAATACCAGAACAATACGGTATAGAAGTGAATAACTATTTCGAAATCCTGATGGATGTACAGGAGGAGATGACACCAGATGAACTGCATACGCAGGCCAGAGATATCTTAATAACAACAGCTAAAGACATGGTTCCAGTAAAAAAACACAAAAGAATGGATGGATTACAGCAGGCACACTAGAACTGATAAAACAACGTAGAGAAATGAAGACGCAATGGAAAGTGACAAACAACAACAAAGATAAATATAAAACTTTAACAAAAGAAGTACGAAGAAACATAAGAAAAGACAAAAAACAATACATACAAGATTGTTGTGAAAGAATAGAAGGACATCAGAAGTGTGGAAGAGATGGTGAAATGTTTAAAGAAATGAAGACATTGACGAGAAATGTCACACCTAAGCTAAATATAATGTGTGATGAGATGAGGAATACCTTGACAGAGATAGAGGAAATCCTAGAAAGATGGAAGGAATATTGCAGAGGAATGTATGAGACAACTGAAAGCGAAAGCAGAAATCATCAGTATGAATTATTATTGGAGGAGAAAGTACCCGAACAGACAATAGAAGAAGTTTTATGGGCAATAAAGAATCTGAAACTGGTAAATCACCAGGATGTGATGAGATAACAGCTGAACTTATTAAAGCATTTTTATTCTTATCTTACACATATAAACGAGTAGACTTTACACAAGTATCAGATTCTTCTTCTCATCTGATAGAAATGATTTTTGTGATAGTTTCACGATTCGCAAGTTCTCCAACTTTCCTGAACCCTACAACTAAGTCGAAATTTCCTGAACCCTACAACTAAGTCGAAATTTCCTGAACCCTACAACTAAGTCGAAATCTATCATGCACTATGTAAAAAGATATGCCATTCAGGTATTTGGCCAAAAGAATGGAAAATAACTGTATTCATACCACTGCCAAAAAAGGGTAACCTGAAATTATGCACAAACTACAGAACTGTTGCCCTGATTAGTCATGCCAGTAAAATTCTGTTAAAAATCATAATGGGTAGACTTCGTAAGAAAATAGAAGAAGAAGTCAATATGGTCCAAGCTGGTTTCAGGCAAGGATGAGGATCAAGAAATCATATATTCAATATAAGATTAATAATAGAGAAATGCAGAGAGTTTAATATGAATCTATATTTATTCTTTATAGACTACTCAAAGGCATTCGATTGTGTACAAAACCAGAAACTTTGGGAAATAATGGAAAAAATGGGATTTTCAACACATTTGATACAATTAATATCCCTGCTATATCTAGACCAACAAGCAGCAGTAAGAATAAATGGTGAAACAACAACTTGGTTTGACATAAAACAAGGGGTCCATCAGGGGTGCATATTGTCACCTTACTTATTTAACTTATATACTGAAAATATAATGAGGAATGTTAGAGAAGATGTAGACAAAGAATATTACGATGCCATAACAATTGGTTAAAACAAAAGAAATAACACACAAAAGAGGCTAATGGGTACTATTACATCTAAAGAAAGACCAATCCTTAGCAAAACTGAAACCCTGTTAACATCAAGTAAAGACTAAAAGCAAAGATGGGCTGAGAAAACAACATGAGACAACTACAGAGAATGTTTAAAGATTTGGAAAGAAGAAAAGGTCCCTTCTAAATGTTAAAATACCAAAAAAAGGCAACCTTAGTGACTGTAACAATTGGAGAGGAGTAACCTTAATATCAGTCGTGACAAAAGTATTTTGCAAGGTCATTTTGAATAGACTCAAAGATATAGTGGATACTGCAATGAGAGAAGAACAAGCAGGATTTCGAAAAAGGAGAAGCTGTCTCGACCAGATCTTTACTCTAAGAATAATACTTGAAGAACATATTGAAAAGCAAAAACCATTAATATTGAACTTCATAGATTTTAAAAATGCATTTGATAGCATACATAGAGATTCGTTATGGAGAATTTTAAGTCTATATGGAATACCATCTAAAATTGTCAACATCATTAAGGACTTCTACAATGGATATGTCTGTGCAGTCAAAACAGAAGAAGGGATGAGTGAATGGTTCCAGATTGAAACAGATCTGAAACAAGGATGTATACTGTCTCCTTTACTTTTTTGGGATTACAATAGACTTCATAATGAAAAAATGCTGCACAGGTAACACATGATTGGGTACATGGGACCAACTAGAAGATCTTGATTTTGCTGATGACATAACTCTTATCAGTAACAATGTGAATTCCGTACAAGAAAAAACAGATAGCCTGTCTTCACTGGCTAGCAAAATAGGACAAGAAATTAACAAGGACAAAACAAAAATATTGAAAATTCCCCTTAATCAAAATGGAAAAATACACATAGAAGGGACAGATATTGAAGAAGTCAATCAATTTGCCTACCTTGGCAGCTACATAGACCAGGATGGTGACACTAGAAAGGAAGTAAGAATCGGAACTGCAAAAGCAGCATCAATCTTCAAGAATCTTGAGAACATATGGAATTCAAAAGTTATAAGCACAAAAACCAAGTTAAGACTATTCAATTCAAATGTAATATCCACTCTCATTTATGCATGCGAAAGCTGGAAAACAACTAAAAAAAAGACAAGAAATTAGACTCTTTTGAAAACAAATGCCTAAGGAAAATACTCGGCATCAAGTGTAACGAATTCAAGAACAATGCAGAGATAAGACAGATGACTGAACAACAACCAGTCTCATGGGTGATCAGGAGAAAGAGATGGACATATGTTGGTCACTCGATGAGAAGAAATGATCAGAGAATCCCAAAACAAGCTATCAAGTGGAACACAACAGGCCAAAGAAAAAGAGGCAGACCGCGTGAAACTCTGAAGAGGACATTGTTAAGAGAGGCCAAATTAACAGGCGTAAAATCCATTGATGAGATTGAAAGACTCGCCGAAGACAGGAAAAATTGGCGAACTACTTTGCGAGCCCTATGTGACGTTTAACGGCACGGGAAGGACATAAGATATGTAAGATAACAGTTGGAGGTTATGAAATACCAGAGATTAGATATACTGATGGCACAGTGTTACTGTCCACAACACAAAAAAGGAATGGAAAAACTAATTATGTCTCTCCGTAAGAACAGCGAAGAGCAAAACCTCTATCTTAATGCAAAGAAAACTAAATTGATGACAACTGACAAAACAAACAAGGCAGCTGAAATATGTATCAATGAGAAAAAACTGTAAGAAGTGGAGAGTTTTGAATATCTTGGATCACTACTAACTAATAATGGAGATAGAATGAGGGAAATTAAAAGGAGGGCATCTAACGCTCTTCAGAAAGTAAAACAACTAAAGAATCTGTGAAGAGGAACAGACAGAACTACAAAAATAAGATTTTTAAGGGCATGCATCTTTCTCATCGCAACATATGCCTGTGAGACCTAGAGTCTTAACAAAACAGCTGAGAAACACTAAATGCCTTCAGATATCATGGACACAAAAAAGAACAAATATATCCACACTACAAGAACTTAATACTGAAGAAATTTGGCTAGTAAAGAGGATTAAAGAGAGAAAACTTAAATATTTTGGTCATATTAAACGTCATGATAATCTAGAGAAGACCGTCTTGGTACATAATGGAAAAAAAGAAAGAGAGGAAGACCAAGGCGAAGATGGTTGCAAGACATTGTTGATGATCTGCAGATGGATGCATCAGCAGCAGGCCATCTTGCTCACAACCGAGAGGCCTACAGGAGTGCTGTTAGGGAGGCAAAGTTCCGCAAGGGACATGGAAATGAATGAATGATTTGGTATTAATATCTTGTGCTTCACTATCTATTAAGACATATTTTCTCTGTTCTTCGTCGTTCACTCAAACAACGACACCAAACTCTCACGAACGTGGCAGTTCGTCTCAGCAGGGCCCCGTAGCTTCTCCCGTAGCTTCTCCCATAGCTTCTCCCGTAACTTCTCCTGTAGGACCTAATGTCTGGCCAGGTCTTTTGCCTGAGCGGGTGGTGTAGCTGGAAACTCTGGAAAATGTGATGTGGGGTCTGTTGTTCTTTGCTGCAGGCACGTAGGTCTGTTGTTCTTTGCTGCAGGCACGTAGGTCTGTTGTTCTTTGCTGCAGGCACGTAAGTCTGTTGTTCTTTGCTGCAGGCACGTAGGTCTGTTGTTCTCTGCTGCAGGCACGTAGGTCTGTTGTTCTTTGCTGCAGGCACGTGGGTCTGTTGTTCTTTGCTGCAGGCACGTGGGTCTGTTGTTCTTTGCTGCAGGCACGTAGGTCTGTTGTTCTTTGCTGCAGGCACGTGGGTCTGCTGTGCTAGTTTTCAGCTTCGGGTATGGATGGTGTCTCAGCTTGCAGTGTCTTGTTCTCAGTTTGTAGTATTCGTCATCAGTTTGTGCTGTAAAGTGCTGTTTTGTCTATTTGGCCTTATATTTAGCTTTTAGTCTGTTTTTTTTTTCCTTTTGTTCACAGGCTGTGTTTCTGTCAGCCTGTTGACTTCTTCTTCTTCCTTCTTCTGGCAGTCTGTCTGTCTCTTGATTTCCGTGGATGTTTCTGTGGGTGAGTATCCAGCACAACTCTCAAGGTCATGGGGACACACAAGCTCTCTCACCAGGGCAGGGTAACAACTCACGAAAGAGAAGCTGTCTGTTGAGTCTGGTCTCACTTCTATTTCGTCAGCCTGGGTGGCTGAGTGGTTCGGCTCTAGGTCTACTAATCCGGTGGTCCCGGATTCAAGTCCCAGCGGTGGGGACTTTTTTATTTTCTGGTACCACCCACACCATAAAGGCCGCGGGGCCCACCCAGCTTCTAAAAACGGGTATCAGAGATATCTTGAAAGGTAAATTCGGCCAGGCATGATACTGACCACATCAGATTTTCATGTGCTGAAAGTCTTGGAAATATGGGCCTAACACTGGGCCCCTAGTATGCCTCAATGTCGTGGGGACGGGGATTTTATCTCTCCTTCTACCTCATTTCTGTTTCACCTTCTGCGGCCAGCGCTAGAGCTGTCACTTACAAACATTTTTTTTTTCGTGCAACAAACTTGGAGGTTAGTACACTTTAAGTACACTCATGTAAATATCCTTGACAGGGGTCTAAGTACACTCATATAAGTGTCTATGACAGGAGTCTAAGTACAGTCATGTAAGTGTCTATGACAGGGGTCTAAGTACAGTCATGTAAGTGTCTATGACAGGGGTCTAAGTACACTCATGTAAGTATCCATGACAGGGGTCTAAGTACACTCATGTAAGTGTCTATGACAGGGGTCTAAGTACACTCATGTAAGTGTCTATGACAGGGGTCTAAGTACACTCATGTAAGTGTCTATGACAGGGGTCTAAGTACACTCATGTAAGTGTCTATGACAGGGGTCTAAGTACACTCATGTAAGTGTCTATGACAGGGGTCTAAGTACACTCATGTAAGTGTCTATGACAGGGGCCTTTAAGTACAGTCATGTAAGTGTCTGTGACAGGGGTCTAAGTACACTCATGTAAGTGTCTATGACAGGGGTCTAAGTACACTCATGTAAGTGTCTATGACAGGGGTCTAAGTACACTCATGTAAGTGTCTATGACAGGGGTCTAAGTACACTCATGTAAGCGTCCATGACAGAGGTTGGCAGCCTACAACACGTTGCCAAGAGTGCCACGTAGAATGATTCACAATGGCGCGTTGTTTGATGTGCGGTAATTATGATCTCCTAAAAAAAGTGAACTTTTAATTTTAAAAAGGTATTGTTCTTTAAAGCTATTCATGTTTTTTTAAAATCCCTTCAGAACTAAAGTTGTTAGCATTTGAAAGTAAGACTGTACAATCCGACGTAAAATGACTTGAAACTATTGGAGCTCCTGTGTCAACAAAATATACATGTGACATTTCTGTAATAAAATTCCAAAAGAATGTGTTCACAACTGAACTTCTGCAGACATAGTTTGTGTATGTATGAACTAGTGAAAAAAAGTAGGAACAGATTTATTACTTAACCACCACAAAATTGTGACGTTTTGGCGTGAGCCTTAATCATACAAACACACACAGGATGAAGAATTAGAGAGAGGAGATAAAGTACAGATTCACATGAATCCTATGAAAAATAAATAAATAAAAAGAATAGAGCACTTAGTGGTAACTTGAAAGAATATGTAGCTTTTCCGACCGTCGTTCAGAAATGAACGTTACAGCCAAGTGCTCTATTCATTTTATTTATTTTTTTAACATAGGATTCATGTGAATCTGTACTTTATCTCCTCTCTCTAATTCTTCCTCCTGTGTGTGTTTGTATGATTAACGCTCACGCCAAAACGTCACAATTTTGTGGTCGTTAAGTAATAAATCTGCTCCTACTTTTTTCCCTAGTTCATATATTTTAGTATCACAGCTTTACTGCAGTGCTTCATGTATAGTTGTATACTTATACGCTAATTACTGTGTGTTACTAAGTTTTTGTATGTGTTCATGTTTATATTAAAATATAGAATAATCAACAAGGAACACTATAGTAATTTCTTGTGTCAATTATTGTTATATATAAAAGATGCTGGACTTAAGTTGGCACGCTGCGTGACTTTGCAACATTACTCCCGCACGGCACTGCTTAAAGTTTGCCAAGCCCTGGTCTATGATATGGCAGTGTCTGTGACACCCGAAACAAATCTGTGTGTGTGTGAAAAATGTGAATAAATTGTGCTACTTGAAATCTGTGGCACGGCTGACCTTCACGGAGCAATGTAAGTTTTGTTGAAGAAGAAAGCACAAGTAAGGCAATTTTTATATTAAAAACTATAACAGAAAGATCTCTAGAGGTAAACAAAGATTTATATTTGTGCCTTATTTAGTGCACAGAAACCTTTGACAGAGTAAGACATGAAGATATGATAGAAATACTAGAAAAACTTGATACAGATGTCAGAGATACGAGAATTATTAAGATTATATAGTGGAAGCAAAGAGCAGCAGTAAGAGTGAGCTGTGACAAAGATGAGTATCAGGTTATAAGATGAGGCGAACGACAAAGGAGTGTATTAACATCTGATTTATTTTCTTTATACAGTGACAATATCGCGAGAGGCATTAAAGAAAGGAAATAAGATAGGAGGCCATAATATCTGAGATATGCGGATAACCTATAATTAGAACAAGAATAACAGAAGATGGCAAGTACACAAATCAGCTACATTAGAACAAGAATAACAGAAGATGGCAAGTACACAAATCAGCTACATTAGAACAAGAATAACAGAAGATGGCAAGTACACAAATCAGCTACATTAGAACAAGAATAACAGAAGATGGCAAGTACACAAATGAAATAAAATCACGAATAGATAAAGTAAAAGTAGATTTTATGGCATAAAGAATATACTAACAAATAAGATGTCCCTAGAGGTGAGAAACAAAGTCTTACAGTGCTATATAGAGCCAGTATTACTATATAATTGTGAATTTTGGACAGTTGACAAAAAAAGTTAACAAAGAAACTGGAAGTAAAAGAGATTGTGGAGAAAGATGCAACTGGACAGACAGAAGAACAAACGCTGGACAGACAGAAGAACAAACGTAGAGGTTCTCAAAGAAGTCTCAGAACAACGAAAACAAGTTAAAATGATAAGAAAAAAGATAATCAAATTTTCTTGGACATAAGAAGACACAAGCTGGAGAATCTAGCATTGACTAGAAAATTCAGAGGAAAAAGAAAGTAAAGAAAGCCAAGAGAAAGATATCTCAGTAGACTGACCATGTGGACTGACTGACCAAGTGGTCTGACTGACCAAGTGGCCTGACTGACCAAGAGGCCTGACTGAGCAAGTGGCCTGACTGAGCAAGTGGCCTGACTGACCAAGAGGCCTGACTGACCAAGTGGTCTGACTGACCAAGAGGCCTGACTGAGCAAGTGGCCTGACTGAGCAAGTGGACTGACTGACCAAGTGGTCTGACTGACCAAGAGGCCTGACTGAGCAAGTGGCCTGACTGAGCAAGTGGACTGACTGTGCAAGTGGCCTGACTGACCAAGTGGTCTGACTGACCAAGAGGCCTGACTGAGCAAGTGGCCTGACTGACCGAGTGGCCTTGTTGACCAAGTGGCCTGACTGACCAAGTGCCATGACTGACCGAGTGGCCTGACTGTCCAAGTGGCCTGACTGAGCAAGTGCCCTCAATGTGCAGGGAAGAAGACAAACATCTGAACTAACAGGGAGCAGCCGGGACTGCACAAGATGGGAAAGCATGATCCCCAACGCTGTCTGGCATGGCACAAAATGGTACTTGTTGAAATACTTTTTCAGTTTAATCTGCCGGCATGTACAGGCCCTTCATAAGAACAATAATGATTCCCAGCAGAACGGTCCAAGTGTTTCTACTCTCAAGGTCACGAATGTTGAGTGACGTCATGCGCCTTTCACGATGTTAGTGAGCAGGAATTTTCATGGTTCATATTAAAATTGTTGTAAAAGGGACATAACTGATATTAAAGTGAAGCTACAGTATTACCTGCTTACTGCCCCTAATTCTTCTTGCTCAGGCGAAAATACCACGACAAACGCTGCAAGAAATGAATTTTCTTTCTTTCTTTGGACACAGGAAATGATTGTCACCATCGACAAAACATGGGTTCATCATGGTGACCCGGACTAAACTTCTACGATAAAGAAGAAATTCAAACAACGGCTCCTGTTCTAGCCCATTGTGAGGAACGTAGAGAAGCAACGACCAACCAACCTACTGGGCTGTGCTTACAAAATAGAACCTACAGTTCACAGCAAAAGAAGAACTCTGTCTAGAACAGCCTTGCTGCAGAATGACTGTGGACATCACAGTGCAGATGGCGTAACGTTGTTGGCACAACAGCTGAGGTTTGAATCTTTTCCTCATTCCCTTACAGCCCTGATCTGGCGTCACGCGGTTATCCCGTCTTTCTTCCACTTAAAAGAAACTCTACGAGGTCGTAGGCTCACCTCTGATGGTGAGATAAAGAAATCGATGTAGTCTAACAGTGATGTAAAGAACGCGGCACAGCCTGATAGTAAAGTAAAGAACGCGACAGAGTCTGATAGTAATGGGAAAGAACGCGACACAGTCTGATAGTAAAGTAAAGAACGCGGCATAGTCTAATAGTAAAGTAAAGAACGCGGCATAATCTGATAGTAATGGGAAAGAACGCGGCATAGTCTAATAGTAAAGTAAAGAACGCGGCATAGTCTAATAGTAAAGTAAAGAATGCGGCATAGTCTTATAGTAAAGTAAAGAACGCGGCATAGTCTTATAGTAAAGTAAAGAACGCGGCATAGTCTAATAGTAAAGTAAAGAACGCGACAGAGTCTGATAGTAAAGTAAAGAACGCGGCATAGTCTTGTAGTAAAGTAAAGAACGCGGCATAGTCTAATAGTAAAGTAAAGAACGCGACAGAGTCTGATAGTAAAGTAAAGAACGCGACACAGTCTGATAGTAAAGAACGCGGCATAGTCTGATAGTAAAGTAAAGAACGTGGCATAGTCTTATAGTAAAGTAAAGAACGCGGCACAGTCTTATAGTAAAGTAAAGAACGCGGCATAGTCTCATAGTAAAGTAAAGAACGCGGCATAGTCTCATAGTAAAGTAAAGAACGCGGCATAGTCTCATAGTAAAGTAAAGAACGCGGCACAGTCTGATAAGAATGGGAAAGAACGCAGCATAGTCTCATAGTAAAATAAAGAACGCGGCATAGTCTCATAGTAAAATAAAGAACGCGGCATAGTCTCATAGTAAAATAAAGAACGCGGCATAGTCTCATAGTAAAGTAAAGAACGCGGCACAGTCTGATAAGAATGGGAAAGAACGCAGCATAGTCTGATAGTGATGTAAAGAACGCTGCTAAGTCTGAATCTGTGAGCAGTCGAACAGCTTCTGCTCCCAAGAAATGAATGTAATGGAACGACACAAGAAGGACATCGACATGCAAGGGACAAGACCGAAATGCTATAACAGTCTTGTACATTTGTTGAAATGTACCAGTTGTTTCCCTTACTCGTTAATCTCCCCTTCTACACAAAGGGCGTCGGAATGGCGAAGTGATTAGTGCACTTGTCTCTCACAGCGAAAGTCAGGGGTTCGAGTCCAGGAATAGCGCCCCATTCACCCAACTGTTGAAATGGTACCCGACTTCTTCTGAAGTTGAAGAAAGAAAGGCGGCCAGGCATGATGCCACATTTCCCACGTTACCCTCTAGTGTGCTGACAGGTCAAGGAAAATATAGGCACTAACAGCATATCCCTATGTGCCTCTAAGGCATGACAGGATTACCTTTATCTTACGGACACTAACTGCTGCATGTGAGGGTGAGTATATGGGGCTGATGTTTGACAGGTTTTTTTTTTTTCTTGGAACAGACTTGGTTGTAAGGACAGAGTCAAGGTAGGGGTGATAGTAACTATGACAGAGTGGTAGGTAGGTTGACAGAGTAACATACTAGTAACTATGACAGAGTGGTAGGTAGGTTGACAGAGTAACATACTGGTAACTATGACAGATTAGTAGGTAGGCTGATAGAGTAACATACTGGTAACTATGACAGAGTGGTAGGTAGGCTGATAGGGTAACATACTGGTAACTATGACAGATTAGTAGGTAGGCTGATAGAGTAACATACTGGTAACTATGACAGAGTACCGGCCCTGGTAGCGTGGGAGACTGATAACTATGACAGATCTTATGGCTTGTACACAGAATGAGCACATACAAGTAGAACGTGTGCTGACCTGTCACGAGTTGCCAGTTGCGCGACCTCACGAAAACTTATTAAGTCTGCACACGTATCAGTACATATGGAGGTTTGGTACAGGTTGATCACGTGATCTATTCCACTCGAAGGATATTTGTAAGAACAATCCGAACGCTGCCAATGCTTCTCAAAATAAATTCCCAGTTGAGCACCAGTGTTTGAACATTACTCTCACAGAAGGCTGTAGAAGAACAACTTGACATAAAACGCCTCAGTACAGTTTCCGGTAACTAGCCTAGTCGCTTGTAGCTCGCAACAGAATTTGTTGAAATTCTTTAAATATATAATTCTTTACTAGTATTGTCTGTCGTAACACGTCTACAGCAAATTAAAAACACAGCAATCATGTAAAATGCAAAGATAATAAACGCAGGTAGAACACATTATATAGATGTAGATACAGGAAGTATTGTGTAAATACATCGTTACTGGATCCTTGCATTTTTACAGAAACTTTCTTAATAAGGGAGATTAACAGCGGGGATTAGCTTGTAAATTCTAGAGTAATATCCCTTGCGTATGTGCCGGCATACCCTTACTTCTGTTCCCCTGTGGTGTCCAATAGCACTAAGATGGACACCACAGGGGAACAGAAGTAAGGGTAGACCAAAAGAGACATGGAGAAGAACAACAGAAAGGATGTTGAGCAATAGAGGGCTCACCTGGGCAAGAGCAGAAAAAAAGGCAAAGGACAGGCATATGTGGAAAACCCTTGCGGAAGCCCCATGTGCCCTGGGCACTTAAGGTTCAGAGAGAGAGAGATGTGCCGGCAACTCACCATTTTCTCTGTCCCTCTCTCTACGTATCTTTCTCTCTCTCCCGGCATTTCCCTTCCCCCTCCCCCTTCCCACTTTTCCCTATTCCCCCCCCCCATTTATCAATTCCAAACATGGTTATAAAGACCTGCTTCTTAAAACAAGCACTGAGATGACTACTTCTATGTTCATGTTTTCTGAGATTCCTGGTACTATCTGCAGCTGATGCTGTCACCACTGTGTTGTGTGTTTCTCTCCGCACCCTTGCAGCAGACATAAGGAGACAGCTTTTTAGCAGACTCCACCACTCAGACATCCAGCCTGTCTAGAGTTGTGTCCACTAATCTGGATACTGTTTTGTGCTCTATATAGCTTTCTCTGAATCGTCTAGATTTTTCCCTCAGAATCGTCTCCTTTCTTCCCTCTGAATCGTCTAGATTTTTCCCTCAGAATCGTTTCCTTTCTTCCCTCTGAATCGTCTAGATTTTTCCCTCAGAATCGTCTCCTTTCTTCCCTCTGAATCGTCTAGATTTTTCCCTCAGAATCGTCTCCTTTCTTCCCTCAGAATCGTCTAGATTTTTCCCTCAGAATCGTCTCCTTTCTTCCCTCTGAATCGTCTAGATTTTCCCCTCAGAATCGTCTGCTTCCATATAGCCACAATAGCCACGGTGATATAAACCAAAGGACGTCTCATTCTCTCAAAGATCATCATAGTGTGTGAAAACTTTGTTCAAGGACTCCGCAGCACCTGAGTAAGCCGTCATTTGGTTTGATTTCCCAAGCGTCTGTTTATCTTGACAACAGACTGAATGCAGTTCGTAGTAAACAAGACCATCACAAACAACTAAAGATGACCATCAGAGCAGTCCACCAGACGATCACAAACAAGCAAAGATGACAGTCACAACTGTCCACCAGACGATCACAAACAAGCAAAGATGACAGTCACAACTGTCCACCAGACGATCACAAACAAGCAAAGATGACAGTCACAACTGTCCACCAGACGATCACAAACAAGCAAAGATGACAGTCACAACTGTCCACCAGACGATCACAAACAAGCAAAGATGACAGTCACAACTGTCCACCAGACGATCACGAACAACTAAAGATGACAGTCACAACTGTCCACCAGACGATCACAAACAACTAAAGATGACAGTCACAACTGTCCACCAGACGATCACAAACAAGCAAAGATGACAGTCACAACTGTCCACCAGACGATCACAAACAACTAAAGATGACAGTCACAACTGTCCACCAGACGATCACAAACAACTAAAGATGACAGTCACAACTGTCCACCAGACGATCACAAACAACTAAAGATGGCAGTCACAACTGTCCACCAGACGATCACAAACAAGCAAAGATGACAGTCACAACTGTCCACCAGACGATCACAAACAAGCAAAGATGACAGTCACAACTGTCCACTAGACGATCACAAACAACTAAAGATGACAGTCACGACTGTCCACCAGACGATCACAAACAAGCAAAGATGACAGTCACAACTGTCCACCAGACGATCACAAACAAGCAAAGATGACAGTCACAGCTGTCCACCAGACGATTACAAACAAGCAAAGATGACAGTCACAACTGTCCACCAGACGATCACAAACAAGCAAAGATGACAGTCACAGCTGTCCGCCAGAGCAGTTGACTCCAAACTTTGATAACTGGTCTTGTCTTGAACCGGTTTGATCTTGTTTAGAGCAAATCTTAACTCGTTGTGAGACCTGGTGGAGTGGTCTCGAGTCACCACTTTAACCTTGACCTCAAAGTCCCTCAAACCACGACAGAGTGAGAGAGGATGCTACTTCCAGGGTCTGTGTAAAACCTGTTGGTGCAAGTTTACATTTACAAATATTGGGAGGAATATATTTTTCCAGGATGGCTACAGACCAACAATCCCTGGCAATGTACTTCCGTACTCGAGGACAATCTAGCTCCCCCATCATGACCGCCAACCCAGGTCTCCCGCCCCCCCCCCCCCCCGTGGTATACTGTATGCTAATTATGTACACATCCTGAGCATTTAATCAGTACATAATAAATTGAGATACAGTACAAATCACCAAGTCTGAGATTAAGGATATAGCATTTTAATCTCACTATACGTCACAATAACACATACAACTGACATTGACATCGACATGACATCAAGACGGTTGTCATTATAATGATAATTAACCATGGTGTCATATGACAATGACTTCTCAGGCTGCAATATTGAAAACCTGATGGACCTAGGGCCCCGGGCTCTTGGCCCTACAAGAAGCCTACACTACGAATCTAATGTGCAATAGCACATATTCCACGCAGTTACGGCAGCCATGACACACCTGTATATAACCGCGTTGCTGCAGCACAAGATCAATCTATATGAGGGCATAATAACTAATCAACATGTTGCCCATCCAATATACTGATAAATCACACTGAAATCATACATTATATATCTTTTCCAAACCAACTACAAATCACGTGGACGATGACGCTTCGGTCAAGGTCGTAAACCCCTCGATCTAGGCGTGCCTCGTCCACATCTGCTTGGCTATTCTACTCTGTTACTGTACGGGGCTTGGCTATTTTACTCTGTTACTGTAAGGGACTTTGCTATTCTACTCTGTTACTGTAGGGGGCTTGGCTATTCTACTCTGTTACTGTACGGGGCTTGGCTATTCTACTCTGTTACTGTAAGGGGCTTGGCTATTCTACTCTGTTATTGTAGGGGGCTTGGCTATTCTACTTTGTTACTGTAAGGGGCTTGGCTATTCTACTCTGTTACTATAAGGGGTTTGGCTATTCTACTCTGTTACTGTAGAGGGCTTGACTATTCTACTCTGTTACTATAAGGGGTTTGGCTATTCTACTGTTACTGAAAGGGAAGATTACTCTCTATTTCTCCTGTTGTCAGGGAACTCCATTTTGTCGAAATTTTCCAGAAGAGAGAGAGAGAGAGAGCAAGAGAGAGAGAGCAACAAACCAGGAAAATTCATGAAAAAAAGTTACAATTTGTCATAATTCCTCATGTGTCACATTTGTATACAAAATTTTCACACTGAAATAGTGCAGTTTTCTTGTATGAGTTTTCCAATCATCTTCCAGCAGATAAAAAGAGAAACAAAATCGGCTCACGAACTTATTTGTTTTCTCTGATCTTTGTTCCAACATTTTAACAACTCTCATAACAAATTCCATTTTTCTTGCATTAATGAAACATTCTAGATCACTCTGTGGTCCCGTGGAGCAAGTCTTACTGAATTTATTTGTTATGTTCATAGATGTGATACATGAACAAACCAAACGGAAGACCACTGGTTCTGGGTACCACAAACCAACAAACGTGAGAACCCCTGATTGTCAGCCCGGTCCTGACGCGCATTACCCTAGTCACGTGACGTTGCCTGAAACTTTTCGCCTACGCCGGAGGGTGAGACGAGGGCAAAGACCTGCGGTCTGCCGTGCCGTGGGTAGTTTTGTGTTGTGAGATCGTTGTGTTGAGATATGTGAGCAAGAATTGGGACTAGGCGTTCCTTGTGTTTTCAGGCAAACCGGAAAGTTGTAAGTTGTGTTTTGTCACTGGTTGCGTCATTTAAACAGAATAATGACAGAAATAGACAAGAAAAAGTGAACTTTACATAGCTGAGATTGTTGTAGCAGTTACATACTTTATATCATACCGGGTATATATTCGTATGCGAGCGTGTAAAGCAACTTTAACATAATCTAAATAAGAGTTGTGTTTACATACGTTTTTTTTTTCTTCAAAGTTCCTTTGCTCGTTGTTGGGTAACTTTTATTTAGTTGTGCTGGGGAACTGATGTTTAATGTTGTTCAGTAACTCTTGCTTAGCGATGTTGAGTAACTTTTGTTAACGTTGTTGGGTAATGTATATTTAGGTTTGCTGAGTACGTTATGTTGAGCAATGAACTTTGCTGAGTAAAGTATGTTTAGATTTATTGTATAAAACACGGTTAGCTTTTTAACTTGTGGTCAGTTGTGCATATATGTATATAGTCTTTGCTGGAGAGGTTATCATTGAAAATTTCTTTAAAACTCTATCACATCTAAGATTGTCACTAAGCCTCACTTTAGAACTCACCATCACAATAAAGACTATCACTGAGCCTCATTTTAGAACTCACCGTCACAACAAAGACTATCACTGAGCCTCATTTTAGAACTCACCGTCACAAACTAAGACTGTCACTGAGCCTCACTTTAGAACTCACCGTCAAAATAAAGACTATCACTGAGCCTCATTTTAGAACTCACCATCACAACTAAAACTGTCACTGAGCCTCACTTTTGAACTCACCGTCACATCTAAGATTATCACTGAGCCTCACTTTAGAACTCGCCGTCACAACTAAAATTTCTGTAGGGTAAACTTTTGCTATTATCATATGTAGCTTTTTTCCTGCTCAAACCCCTCCCCCTCCCCTTTTCCGCTCAATTCCCCACTCCCCAGTAAAATTAAGACAGACCTGTACATCAGCCACCTCTGAGACCTCCCCCCCCCACCCCCAAATTCCCATTCCCTTGTACAACGTTGACTGAGCCTCACATAAACAGAATGGACTGTTATATAATAGCTCTTTTCTTTGTTCATGCACTGACAATCGTGTGTAGAGTGTAAAATCAGTGTGCCTCTCGCTACAGGTTTTCATATTTTGGTTTTCTCAGCACTAGTAAACCAGGTACTCGTTTTTACGCCTGCTTTTGCTTGTTTTATCTATGGAGGGTTCCTAATGCATAAACTTTTAATGGCAAGGCAGTTCGCTGACGAACGTACTACTCTCTCTCCCAGTATTTCGCCACGAACAGTATGCTGTAACTTTACCTGGACCATGACATCACATCTTTGTTACACCTGTATCATGGCTTTGTTACACCTGTATTATGGCTTTGTTGCACCTGTATCATGGCTTTGTTACACCTGTATCATGGCTTTGTTGCACCTGTATCATAGCTTTGTTACACCTGTATCATGGCTCTGTTACACCTGTATCATGGCTTTGTTACACCTGTATCATGGCTTTGTTGCACCTGTATCATGGCACTGTTACACCTGTATCATTGCTTTGTTACACCTGTATCATGGCTCTGTTACACCTGTATCATGGCTTGGTTACACCTGTATCATGGCTTTGTTACACCTGTATCATGGCTTTGTTACACCTGTATCATGGCTTTGTTACACCTGTATCATGGCTTTGTTGCACCTGTATCATGGCATTGTTACACCTGTATCATGGCTTTGTTACACCTGTATCATTGCTTTGTTACACATGTATCATGGCTTTGTTACACCTGTATCATGGCACTGTTACACATGTATCATTGCTTTGTTACACCTGTATCATGGCACTGTTACATCTGTGTCATGGCTTTGTTACACCTGTAAAATGGTGTCAGGTACAACAAGGTGGAAACAGTCAGGCTTGCACAGATCAGTGCTTTGGAGGCTAGGCTAACCATCTAACTCTTTGTTATTAAGTTATCTTATAGTTACGGCGCTTTCATCATTGTACCATATAATTCTGACACTGCTAACATATCATATACAGTGGTATCTCGGGTCACGAACGCCTCTAGTCACGAACAAATCGGCCCACGAACAGAATTTCCGAACAAATTTTAACTCCACCCGCGAAAAATGCCTCGGCTCGCGAATAGCATCAGTTGTACTCAGGTTTGCGGGCTGTAAACACTGTCGTTGCGTTGTTCTTTATACAATTTTTTGCATTAAATTAACCCTCATTATGCTCCACAAGAAAGTGAAAAGTGTTAGTGACAGTGCTGTAAAGAAGCATAAGCATATTACAGTAGAAATGAAGAAGGAAATAATAACTAAACATGAGAATGATGTTCGTGTTTCTGATCTGGCCAAGCAGTACGACCTGGCTAAATCTACGATCTGTACCATCTTAAAGAACAAAGATGTGTGTTAACAATACTGTGACCAGCAGAGCAGTGGACATTTTAAATGACAATGTCATGTCCCATTTTCGGAAATGTATCCAACAAAGAAAAAGACAAATGTCTCTGGATCGTTATCTTGTGAAAACACCAGCCACCGAGCCACCAATAGAACCACTTCCCAGGATACAAACAAGAGAAAAAAACAGCAGAAATACCTACACAGTTGCCTGACGTTATTATGGAATGGGACTCTCCTTCGAAGGAGTAGTCTTCCCTCTCCTCCTCATCTACCATCTACCTGTGCCAGCAACTATCAACTACAAAGGTAAAGTTATACTGTATATTTTATATTATATATTTTTGTCACACATAAATCCATAAAAAGTAAAAAAACAATATGTTTCTGGGGTGGGCGAACAGATTAACTGGATTTGCATTAATTTCAATGGGAAAATTTGTTTCGGATGGAGAACATTTCGGTTCGCGAACGGAGTCAAAGAACGAATTAAGATCGTGACCCGAGGTACCATTGTAGTTCTAAGACTTCTATCATGGTGTGATGTTCATATGAAGACTTTATTATGATAAAACATTATTAGGATCCACATGGTGTGGTATCATATTATATGTCATTGTATCGCATTATTCTGGAGACTCTGTCATGCAATCATATTATCTGAGCACTTTTGTCATGGTATCATATTATTTGAGTGCCTTTGTACTGGTATTACATTAATCCAGCGCCTTTGTCATCATCATCATCATCATTATTATCATCATCATCATGCCAGACGACGTAGGCGGTCATGTTCCTCCACAAATCTCGATCCCCGACATCATTTGAGTAAACTCTGTTGCTGATTTCTTTCTATGCCTCAGTGTCAGGACTTCTAAACCTGTCCCCTCGGTCGTCCTCTATGCCTCAATGTAAGAACTTCTAAAACCTGTCCCCTTCGTCGTCCTCTATGCCACAATGTTAGGACTTCTAACACCTGTCCCTTTGTCATCCTCTAAGCCACACTGTCAAGACTTCTAATACCTGTCCCCTTGTCATCCTCTATGTCACAAAGTCAAGACTTCTAATACCTGTCCCCTTGCCATCCTCTATGTCACACTGTCAAGACTTCTAATACCTGTCCCCTTGTCATCCTCTATGCCACACTGTCAAGACTTCTAATACCTGTCCCCTTGTCATCCTCTATGTCACACTGTCAAGACTTCTAACACTTGTCCCCTTGTCATCCTCTATGCCACACTGTCAAGACTTCTAATACCTGTCCCCTTGTCATCCTCTATGCCACACTGTCAAGACTTCTAACACTTATCCCCTTGATCATCCTCTATGCCACACTGTCAAGACTTCTAATACCTGTCCCCTTGTCATCCTCTATGCCACACTGTCAAGACTTCTAATACCTGTCCCCTTGTCATCCTCTATGCCACACTGTCAAGACTTCTAATGCCTGTCCCCTTGTCATCCTCTATGTCACACTGTCAAGACTTTTAACACTTGTCCCCTTGTCATCCTCTATGTCACACTGTCAAGACTTCTAACACTTGTCCCCTTGGTCATCCTCTATGCCAAACTGTCAAGACTTCTAACATCTGTCCCTTGGTCGTCCTCTGACTCTCCTGTCGTCAGTTTTGTCCATTGTTATGATGTTTCCCAGTTTCTCTCTTCTCATCACATGCCCCAAGAACGATGTTGCCTTTTTCTTATCTTTGTTATTATACCACGTTTTTCATTCGCTTGTCTCAAACACTGCTCATCAGTTATCTTGGCTGTCCATGGGATGTTCATCATTCTTCTCAGGAACCACAACTCTGTTGCCTCCAATGATTTACTCATCTTTCTGTCAACAGTCCATGATTCACAACCGTATAGCAAACTAGGTTCAAAATAATACTCACTATATAATATAGTGAGTACTCACTAATATATACTATATATAATATTTGCAATACTGTAATACCTTCTTTCTGACATTCAATGACAGTCATTTATAGCAAAAGATGGTTTTCAGTTTCTGAAATGCTACTTTTGCCTGGCATATTCTGCGTGTCATGCCCTTGTCATGGGGCATATTACGTGAGCGCTGTTGTTGTTCATGCTGTCGTTAGGACGTCCTAACTGTCCTTAATTATTGTATAACCAACAACAGCTCAGTTCTGTCCTAAGCTGCTGTTTCACATCTATCACTTGAATTCTACTCTAAGATATTATTTAACATCTACCGTTTGAATTTTACTAAAAGATACTAATATCTATCATGTGAATTCTACTCCATGATACTATGTACCATCTGTCACTTGAAGTCTACTTCAAAATTCAAATGTTACGTCATTTGAATTCTACGAAAAGATACTACGTTACATCACAATGATACTGTGTATCATTCCCCCCCCCCAAAAAAAAGCTTTCATAACCTACAACACAAACACTGGATACAAACCAAGTTTTCCTTCTGATATGGCATTCAGAAATTGTGTCCCGGTATTTTCGTGACATTTGCCATGAGTTCTTGCTCTCTACATAATTAACATTATCGACGGGATACACTTGTCCCCTGCGGGTGTGACTGTGTGAGTTTATGGGCTGGAAGCTCAACACTTACGTCAGCGCCTGGCTGTCACTGCTGACCCCGTAACTTTCCACAATAAAGCGAATGTTAACTCTTTGTCCACAAATTACACTTTTACTATGTTTAGCAGCCACAGCATATGAGTGCTTGTGTTTTTTTTTATTTCTTTCGTGTCAAGTTTATTTCAGTGTTTTGTTTTTTTTAACTGTGTTTTTAAATATGTTAAGTATGTCAGTTTTATCTATCTATCTATCTATCTATCTATCTATCTATCTATCTATCTATCTATCTATCTATCTATCTATCTATCTATCTATCTATCTATCTATCTATCTATCTATCTATCTATCTTCCCCCAGCATATTCTCCTATCCCCCACCCAATATATATCTACCTGTCTGTCAGTCTAAATCACATTGCTCTCTCTCACTCTCTCTCTCCTCTCTCTCTCTCCTCTGATCCCGTTTTCATATACACTCCTCTACGGAAACTGGTTGATGCGACAAGTGACAATTTTCCTCCTTTGAGTTATATTTTAATCTGAAGTAGGCTGCTGGTGGAAATATTGATTGCCACTTTTTTTTTAAGTTTCTATTTTTTCGTCTTATTTTTATTATCTGTTCACTAAGAACTTTTCAACCTTTATTTAAAAGAAAATGTTTTTCTTAGACCTCATAAATTTCTTTTCCATGTTAATGTTTTGTTTTGTTATTATCTCGGTGTAAGTTTTGTTCGTTTCTCTGACATCAGCATCCGAGTTTTTGTTTTTCCAACAACCAAAGGAAAACAAATTGTTCCCAGAAACCCTCTCTTCTCCACAGCCTCTTCCGCTAGAACACCGAAGTCTCGGACTGAAAGTTTCTGTGTATGTGGAGTAACGATGAATGTATGTGTAAATTCGTACACGTATGAACATATGTCTATGCTACACAATGATCTCCTACCCAGTTTCACGAAAGTTTCTATTCCTAGCTTTCAGATACACATGACCTACATAATCAGATGCGCACACTATTTCTGTTGACCTTGACTCTTCTGAACCCTACATCTGATAACCTCCCGTTATTGAAGTGAAGAGTGTCTTCCTTACTTCCAGAAGAAAGGAAGAAAGTCTACAACACGAGCTTACAATTATTTTTGGAAACACGCAAGATTGTTCTCCCTTTCTCGTGCAAACGGAACTAGCCAACACGTCAGATACAAGTACATTGCCACAGATATACACGTTAGATAAAGTATATCTCCACAGATATACACGTCAGATACTAGTACATTGCCACAGATATACACCCCAGATACAAGTGTATGGCTACAGCTATACGCGTCAAATACTAGTACATTGCCACAGATATACGCGTCAGACACAAGTACATTGCCACAGATATACACGTCAGATGCAAGTGTATGGCTACAGATATACACGCCAGGTACAGTATATGGCTACAGATATATGCGCCAGATGCAAGTATATGGCTATAGATATACACGCCAGATACACGTTTATGGCTACAGGTATACACGCCACATCCAAGTATATGGCTACAGATATACACGCCAGATACAAGTGTATGGCTACAGATATACACGCCAGATACAAGTTTATGGCTAAAGATATACACGCCAGATACAAGTTTATGGCTACAGATATGCACGCCAGACACAAGTATATGGCTACAGATATGCACGCCAGATAAAGTTTATGGCTACATATATATATACACACATACACACCAGATACAAGTTTATGGCTACAGATATGCACGCCAGGTACAAGTTTATGGCTACAGATTTATGGCTTCCTTTAAGTAAGCAAATGTTGCTCCTGGTTTAAATATTTAGCACTTTTAATCTTATTTAATTTTGGAACATTGCCATGGAGATGGAGATGGTGGAGCTGGGACCACAGACTGAACTCTAATCATCGAAGTTCGGTGATGAAAGGGTTAATCAAGAGCAAAATGGCGTCTTCTGATCTTCTGACTAACCCTTGTTAACCGAAGCTACCTCATATTGCTTCGAATTAGCTGAAACAGTGAAAGATGATCCTGTAGAACGCATGTGATTGGTCATTCGATCTCTTTGATGAACAACGCACGTCCACCATTAGAAACATGATTAGGAGGATTGTGGAGGTAGCAGGGAGTGGAGTAAGCCGCGGAGAGATGAGTGGATGTTGTAAAAGAGAGGGCAGAATTTGACACGAGAATAACGTCTCTCTCAGTTATCACTGATTTGAATAACAGGTGCTTGTCACCATACAATCTAAACCAAGTTACAATTTGTGTGATATTTTGTTATCATACAAGCTAAACCCAACTTACAATCTGTGTGATATTGCCTACACATCTCTGGATCACGAGACAAACGATCCTCGACAAAACTATACAACTGTATGGAGACGTGCCCTTCCATAATGGCTGATAAAATTGTTGATCTGTCCACCAAGTGATTATGTGAAGAGAGACCGCTATTGTTCAGGGTCCGGCATAAAGCATGGCTGAATTTAATTTAACTGACGTAGTGCGCAGAAACTGAATACGTGTGGAAAAAAAACATGACGTCAGAAATGAAGCAGACAAACGGTCATTTTTAGCAATGGCGTCTTGGCAAACACAACATCGCGCATTCACCGTTGAAACTTATTTTAAAAGTGGAGAATCGTCTATTACTGTACAACGAAAGTTTCTTCGCCATTTTGAGTTGCATCCCCATGATAATGTTCCAGATCGGAGGACAAAACAATTATGAGGTGGATTTAAAAAAATGTAAGGAAACCGCTAATTGCCTTAATAACAAGTCTACTGGTCGTCCAAGAACTCAACAGACACCTGAACGAATTCAAGAAGTCCGAAACGTATTGCTTAGTTGCCCTCGGTGATCATCTGTTAGGAACGCTTTGGCACCTGGCATCCTCTTACTGTTAATAGTGATCTTTATGTGCAGATGCTAACTGAATACTTCATTCCAGACTTGGCCAATAGAAATAAGAGACTAATATGGTTTCAACAAGATGGAGCAACTGCCCACACAGCCCGTCACTCCATGGCCATGCTGCGAGAAGAATTTCCCAATCGTCTTATTTCCAGATTTGGGGATATTCATTGGCCGGCAAGGTCACCGGATTTATCGGCCGCAGACTTCTTTTTTGTCGGGGTACCTCAAGAACACGGTGTATGCTAGTCGACCACAGTCAATTGCAGACCTAAAAGATCGAATCCGACACTGCATTCAAAATATCCCTTTGAACATGTTAAATGGTGTTATGCAGGAATTTTCCAGACGCCTGGTTGAATGTATCAAATGTAATGGCGGTCATCTAACCGGCTAATTTTCAAAACCTAAATATGATTGTCAGTAATAATGAAAATACTCACTTTTCTGAGTTTCATTTCACTTTTTCTTTGGGACCAGAAACATGTATAGTGCTTATTTATTTTCCATTTAAAAATCCAGCCATGCTTTATGCCGGACCGTGTATAAAAGAAGTCATCTTTACACCAGTCCTATTTACTCCCAACAGAGCATAAGACATCAACAAAGATTCCCCACCCAATCCTGTCTTGGCCATATCGGGACACCTCAAACCATGGTTTTCTCGTTTCCTTTAGTTCTTCCTGCCTTCATTAATTGTAACAAGAACCGCTGGGAGTGTCCAAGTCGCGTAAACTAGAAAATATTGTAAATGTACGTTAATCACACACAGAATTTCACGTAAAGAACACAGGTTTGTCGTAACAAACTGTGTGGCACAGATTGAAACAGTTTGAGAACCGCTCTAGATCTTGTAACTTTCATTATATTTCTGTTAAGTAGTGATAAATGATCCCCCCCTTGCTAATTAAAACAGTTCTTTCTGGCATGCTTCCTGCAAGACTCGCTTCATTATTTCTACCCGTGGTCTCCATCTTTGCCACTCGCGTTCAGAAAAATAAGAGAGCGCAGGAGACGAAGCTGTTAGCATTCTTGGCTTGCTGGCGGGTAACCTGCATACTGGAGACAAGACACATACTGTTCAACAAAAGAAACGCAACACTACTGTAGCCGTAATGGACACCAAATTTCAAACTTGTATCACACTTTTATTTTACGGAATTATTGTCTCAATCTTGGCTGAAGAAATTTTAAGACTAACAATGAAATGATTTTCATTAAATTTGGTTTGGACTTTTTTATTCTTTGCGACTGAGGCTTCCGTTTCAGTAATGTGTAAGGTCTCCTCTGGCCTGTATCAGAGAACGACATCCCCTTGACATGGATCCGATTAGCCGTCGGATCTGTTGTTGTGGGATGGCTGCCCACTCTTCCCGCAGTGCAAGAGACAACTGTCGGAGATTGGTTGGCGCCACGTCTCGCTGGTGGACTTCTCTGTTGAGTTCATCCCATAAGTGTTCTATTGGGTTCATGTCTGATAACATGGATGGCCACGGAATGATCTGGACGTTGTTGTCAGCGATGAACTGGGTGGTGAGTTGTACCACATGAGGTCGAGCGTTATCATGCTGGAAAATCGACCCTGGTGCAGCCAGAAGTGGAAGGACGTGAGGACGAAGAATTTCAGCGAAGTATCTTTGGGCATTCCAGCGTCCTTCAATTTGCACCAGGTCACTTCTCCCCATGAAGTTGATCCTCCCCCACAATAGTACACCTCCACCACCATGTGGAGGAGCCTCATCCACGAAGTTCTGGGCATAGTGCTCATGGACTCTGCAGTAAACTCTTCTCCGTCTATCGTGTCGCTGAAGCAGAAAGAATGATTCATCACAAAACCAAACCCTTCTCCAATCACTCGCAACGGTCCATTGACGATGCTGGTTCGCCCACTGCAGTCGGTTCTGGCGATGCTGGTCCGTAAGAACAGGACCTCTGTAGGGTTTTCTAGCCCAAAGACCAGCGTCGTGCAGCCGGTTCCTGACCGTTTGATCTGAAATTCGAGGTGCTGTCATTGACTGGTCTGTTGAGGACGAGGATGCAAATCGATTCCTGAGGTGACGCAGCCGTATTAAACAGTCTTCGGTAGGAGTTGTAACAATGGATCTTCCACTGCCCGGCCGGTCTGCAACTGAACCAGTTTCTTGAAACCGTCTCCAAAGGCGACTAATGGTGTTTTTAACCACAAATTATCTGGCCACTACACTTTGTGACTGTCCAGTCTGTAAACGTCAAATGATGATGAGTCGTTGTTTTGTAGAGAGATGAGCCATACTTGCGCATTGAATTTTCAAATGAATTGATTCGAGAAGCGTCAACCTTTTATAAGCATTCAATAACATGGTCAATGAGTTTTGGGTTCAGTAAGTTTCACGGGATTCTCGTGAACCTGTTATGAGTTATCGTCAAAAATGCTGTTTTAACTAGTGTCGCTTTTCTGTGCTCTTGAATCATCTGTTGAGTACAATTCAGGTCAGCATGTGAAGTTTGTCCAAGTGAACTTTTCAGGCAATTTGCCCTTGTCTGATAAGCAAACTTCAGTTTAAATTGCAACATCGTATTTGTTACGTTTCTGTTTTTTTTTTTAACAATATACATGAAAGCAGACTTAGTGTACACATAGAAGATAAGGATACTTGCAGATTTACTATATATATACAGAAGAGAGAGACATCTGAAAGAAGATTCACTGTATACATAGAGGGTAAGAATACCTGAAAGTAGATTTACTGCACGTACAGACGATAAGAATTGCTGATAGTAGATTCACAGTACATATAGGGGAATACTATACATGAAAGTAGACAATGTAGACACGCTAGATAAGGATACCTGAAAGCAGACTTACTGTAGACGTAGATGACAGCGACCCTATGAAAGCAGACTTACTGTAGACACACGATATAGGGATCTCTGATGTAACATTGTTCCAGGCAAGAGAACAGTGAAAGAGGTTACTGTTTGACGGAGATGTACTGTACCAAAGACCCAGACGATTTCGCTGGATCTCAGACCAAATGTTCACACTTAAGACTGGAGTAGCAGCCTGACATTAGGTCGGGTGAGACAGCATGACTCGCTGACGGTACAGGATTGGTCAGGCGGCTGCTTTGATCAGAAACGTTCAATCACAATGGTAATAATGATGATGACGACGATGAGAAAGTACAATATATGAACGTTCTTGACTGCCGAGCAGTTCGTCTTACGACACGTGCATATATTAGACAAGAATATAGACTTGTAGATAAAGAAAACTTGACATGTACACCAAGAAAACTTGATGTGTAAGATGATGCTTTCTCTCTCTCTCTCTCTCTCTCTCTCTCTCTCTCTCTCTTTCTCTCTCTCTCTCTGAACCTTAAGTGCCCAGGGCACATGGGGCTTCCGCAAGGGTTTTCCACAAATGCCTGTCCTTTGCCTTTTTTTTCTGCTCTTGCCCAGGTAAGCCCTCTATTGCTCAACATCCTTTCTGTTGTTCTTCTCCATGTCTCTTTTGGTCTACCCTTATTTCTATTCCCCTGTGGTGTCCATCTTAGTGCTATTTTTGATACTGAGTTGTCAGTGCCTTGTATATTAGTAAAGAATTATAATTATTACTATTATTAATGTTGTTATTATTACTATTGGCATTTTATTATAGTTATGATTATTATTGATAGAGACAAAGATTAGACAAAGAACATTATGATGCCATAACAATTAGTGGTTATGAAATACCAGATATTAGATATGCTGATGAGACAGTATTACTGTCCACAACACAAAAATTAATGGAAAAACTAATTATGTCAGTCCGCAAGAATAGTGAAGAGCAAAACTTCTATCTTAATGCGAAGAAAACTAAACTGATGACAACTGACAAAACAAATAAGGCAGCTGAAATATATATCAATGAGGAAAAACTGTAAGAGGTGGAGAGTTTTGAATATCTTTGATCATTACTAGCTAATAATGGAGATACAATGTGAGAAATTAAAACGATGACATCTATCACTCTTCAGAAAGTAAAACAACTAAAAAATCTATGGAGAGGACCAGACAGAACTACAAAAATAAGATTTTTAAGAGCATGCATCTTTCCCATCGCAACATATGCCTGTGAGACCTGGACACTTAACAAAACAGCTGAGAAACACATAAATGCCTTTGAATGTAAATGCTACAGAAGAGTTCTTCAAGCATCACAGACACAAAAAAGAACAAATATATCCATACTACAAGAACTTAATATTGAAGAAGGCTGGCTAGTAACTAAGACTAAAGAGAGAAAACTTAAATATTTTGGACACATTAAACGTCATAATAATCTAGAGAAGACCGTTTGGAAGGATACATAATGGAAAAAAAAGAAAGAGAGGAAGACAAAGGCGAAGATGGCTGCAAGACATCGTTGATGATCTGCAAATGGATGCATCAGCAGAAGGACATCTTGCTCACAACCGATAGGCCTACAGGAGAGATGTTAGGGAGGCAAAGTTCCGCAAGGGACATGCAAATAACTGACTATTATTGATAAGTAGAATGTAGGTAAGAAACTATGGGAATTTCGAGAACCAGTGGGAGAGGAGCACTCACACGGTATTAGTATTATTACGGTAGAATTCTGCAGATGCTTAGAAATACTAGGCAGGATGGACCCTCAGAAGGGTAATAAAACGAAGTAGATACCAACAAATACAAGAACAATGAAAAGACAGAATGTAATAAAAGTAGAGAACGGACTAATCCCTTATACCTACGACATGAAAGAGATAGTGGACTGGATATCACTCATGACAACTGAATAGACGGATTTGATGCAACAGACTTACTGATAGGTGAGGCATATTTGTTGTCTTATCACCCAATCTGCACACATTTTTAAAAATAAGGAGTGAACTGACTCATCCTGAATTCCAATCAGAGTCCAGTCCGTATGTAGTTAACAAGTTGACCAATAGAAAGATCTAGCGGTATGTCCTATTGGACAACTGACTTACGATATGAGCCAGGCATGCAGTTTTGAGAAGGATTACAGAAATAAAAGAAAAAAAGCAAAGAGAAGACGAAGAAGACATAATTTAGAACCGGAAGTAGTTTAGGTCAGACAGAAGACGTGTTTCAAGTTATAAAGTGATTATTAGTACTACGTGACAAAAGTAGATTTGATATTTTTGGAACTTTGTGCAAAATGCTTTCGGAGATGTCTGAATGTGATACTTGTGAATTTCATGTGGTGAACATTAAAAGTGCCCTATAATTTGATTCAAGAACGAACCATCTGAATTGTATAGTGACTGTGTATGTTAAGATTTCAGTCTTGTGGTGAATCATATAGTACCGTGTGGAGTGACATGCTGAAGTTGTGAAGTGAACAGAAAGAATACTTAGGAATGTGTATTAATAACTTAAAAGTGACAAGGAATATGAAATGTCTCGGCCACAACGACTGTTCGTCGTACAAGAGCTACAGGAGACCAGTGATACCAAATAATTCAAGATCTAGAATTAAAAGAACTTACCCTTTCAAACTTCTTCAATTCATTAACACGATAATTCACAAGCTCACTGTGTTAACACAAGAATTCACAAGCGCACTGTGTTAACACAAGAATTCGCAAGCTCACTGTGTTAACACAAGAATTCGCAAGCTCACTGTGTTAACACAATAATTCACAAGCCCACTGTGTTAACACAATAATTCACAAGCCCACTGTGTCGTAGATGTTGTGTGCTGACTCTCTGAAAGTAATAACGATCACCGATGTTTGTGGCGTGGATATTCACGGAAAAACAGGTTCACAATTTTGGTGAAATCTATCACTTTCAGGCTCTTGGTAACCAACGATCTTCACAACACAATATCTAGATAGAGAAACAGGTTGAACCAGATCAAGATTACAGAGCAAATGTTAGAGAGAGAGAGAGAGAGAGAGAGAGAGATGAGAGAGAGGAGAGAGAAAGAGAGAGAAACAGAGAGAGGAGAGAGAGGAGATAGAAAGAGAGAGAGAGAGAAGAGAGAGGAGAGAGAGAGAAGAGACAATTTACGTCACAGAGACTGTAGTGAGAAGAACGGATGTCAGGAACCGCTTCGTTCTGGAACAAGGTCTCCTTGACCTAGAAAACCTACAAGCAAAAGGAAAGTCATCATATCTGGCGTGAGCTGACCTTGTTCTCCTCCCCCCAACCCCCAACCCCCGGTATGTGGAGGGAGAACTTAGCGAGAGTGCGGCAGAAAGCTGCTGGGAGACGGAGATGTTCTCAGTTCTTGCGGTAATCTGAGGCTATATCCTGGGACAGGTGAAGATTTACTTGGCTAAACTTGAAGTGATGAGCCGCTGTTTCTTCGGCTGTTTCTATTTTTGATAGAAGGATAAAAGCAAGGAAATTTGAAATAACAATGGCGGGTAGATTTACGGACATAAAAAGTTTGAGAAAGAAAATGGCGGCGATTTTTTTGTGTTAGGTAATTCTAAAACAGAGAGCTATGCTATCTCATGATACTTCAGGTTTATAAGACATAACAACTCCCCCCTCCCCCCATCTGTGTGTGTGTGTGTTTCAGACACACAAATATAAAAAAGTAGCATATGCATACAGCATAGATACTCTATTTTCCTCTCATGATGTGAGTGTCCTTTAGTGTGTTGTTTCGGTTCACAAAGATCTTTAGTCAGTTGTATTGGTTCA
Organism: Achatina immaculata; assembly: GCA_009760885.1. Lineage (NCBI taxonomy): Eukaryota > Metazoa > Mollusca > Gastropoda > Stylommatophora > Achatinidae > Lissachatina > Lissachatina immaculata. The sequence continues at coordinate 31,645,321 of CM019696.1, forward strand.
CAAAGATCTTTAGTCTGTTGTATTGATTCACAAAGATCTCTAGTGTGTTGTATTGATTCACAAAGATCTCTAGTGTGTTGTATTGGTTCACAAATATCTCTACTGTGTTGTATTGGTTCACAAAGATCTTTAGTGTGTTGTACTGGTTCACAATGATTTTTATTGTGTGGTATTGGTTCACAAATATCTTTAGTTTGTTGTACTGGTTCACAAAGATCTTTAATGTGTTGTATTGGTTCACAAAGATCTCTAATGTGTTTTATGGGTTCACAAAGGTCTTTAGTGTATTGTATTGGTTCACAAAGATCTTTAACTTCTCTACACACCTATCTAATGAATGTTCTTCCCCCAGATGGCCAGACTACAGTTATCGTCATTCTTTTATCTAACCACATCATCGATGTTATTCTGACATTTCTCTGATAAGTTTATTCACTGCTCATGTCTCGCTAGCAGGAATTGGGCACTTTTTTTTAAAACTAGTCTAGGCTAATACATTTATAAAGCTGATTCTGTATTTGTTAGACATACAGTGACATATACAATATGTGGTATGTGCTAGTATGTGGTATCTGCCGAGAAAAGTGTTCATCAAAACTCCACTCACAGAAGCAACACTCGGAAGATAAGACTGAACGTAGAAATGTTAAAACTGAGAAAAACTTAGGAGCAACTTTATTAGTTAACTAGCAACTTTATTAGTTAACAAGCAACTTTATTAGTTGACTAGCAATTTTATTAGTTAACAAGCAACTTTACTAGTTGACTAGCAACTTTATTATTTGACTAGCAACTTTATCAGTTAACTTGCAACTTTATTAGTTAACTTGCAACTTTATTAGGTGACTAGCAATTTTATTAGTTGACTAGCAACTTTATTAGCTGGCTAGCAACTTTATTAGTTGACTAGCAACTTTATTAGTTGACTAGCACACGGCCGGGACGTTTCCCTTTGCATTTTAATCATATAAAACCACACAGGACACAGAAACAGGCAAAGAAGATAAAGTATAAATTCACGTGAATGCTTATGCTGTACAAGAGACAGAAATAGACAAATTAGAATAAATGGAGCACTTAGCTGTGACTTGTACACAGCTGCATCCAGGAGTGCGTGTGACAGAGTGTTGAGAATGTTTAAATGGAGACCCAAGAGCATGACAGAAGCTACTGGGAGACGGAGATATTCTCAGTTCTTGCGGTAATCTGAGGTTATATCCTGGGACAGGTGAAGATTTACTTGGCTAAACTTGAAGTGATGAGCCGCTGTTTCTTCGGCTGTTTCTTCGCTGTTTCTATTTTTGATAGAAGGATAAAAGCAAAGAAATTTGAAATAACAATGGCGGGTAGATTTATTGACATAAAAAGTTTGAGAAAGAAAATGGCGGCGATTTTTTTGTGTTAGGTAATTCTAAAACAGAGAGCTATGATATCTCATGATACTTCAGGTTTATAAGACATAACAACTCCCCCCTCCCCCCATCTCTGTGTGTGTGTTTCAGACACACAAATATAAAAAAGTAGCATATGCATACAGCATAGATACTCTATTTTCCTCTCATGATGTGAGTGTCCTTTAGTGTGTTGTTTCGGTTCACAAAGATCTTTAGTCAGTTGTATTGGTTCACAAAGATCTTTAGTCTGTTGTATTGATTCACAAAGATCTCTAGTGTGTTGTACTGGTTCACAAATATCTCTACTGTGTTGTATTGGTTCACAAAGATCTTTAGTGTGTTTTATTGGTTCACAAAGATCTTTAGTGTGTTGTATTGGTTCACAATGATCTTTAGTGTGTTGTATTGGTTCACAAAGATCTTTAGTGTGTTTTATTGGTTCACAAAGATCTTTAATGTGTTGTATTGGTTCACAAAGATCTCTAATGTGTTTTATGGGTTCACAAAGGTCTTTAGTGTATTGTATTGGTTCACCACTTCTCTACACACCTATCTAATGAATGTTCTTCCCCCAGATGGCCAGACTACAGTTATCGTCACTCTTTTATCTAACCACATCATCGATGTTATTCTGACATTTCTCTGATAAGTTTATTCACTGCTCATGTCTCGCTAGCAGGAATTGGGCACTTTTTTTTAAAACTAGTCTAGGCTAATACATTTATAAAGCTGATTCTGTATTTGTTAGACATACAGTGACATATACAATATGTGGTATGTGCTAGTATGTGGTATCTGCCGAGAAAAGTGTTCATCAAAACTCCGCTCGCAGAAGCAACACTCGGAAGATAAGACTGAACGTAGAAATGTTAAAACTGAGAAAAACTTAGGAGCAACTTTATTAGTTGACTAGCAACTTTATTAGTTAACAAGCAACTTTATTAGTTGACTAGCAATTTTATTAGTTAACAAGCAACTTTACTAGTTGACTAGCAACTTTATTATTTGACTAGCAACTTTATCAGTTAACTTGCAACTTTATTAGTTAACTTGCAACTTTATTAGGTGACTAGCAATTTTATTAGTTGACTAGCAACTTTATTAGGTGACTAGCAATTTTATTAGTTGACTAGCAACTTTATTAGGTGACTAGCAATTTTATTAGTTGACTAGCACACGGCCGGGACGTTTCCCTTTGCATTTTAATCATATAAGAGCACACAGGACACAGAAACAGGCAAAGAAGATAAAGTATAAATTCACGTGAATGCTTATGCTGTACAAGAGACAGAAATGGACAAATTAGAATAAATGGAGCACTTAGCTGTGACTTGTACAGAGCTGCATCCAGGAGTGCGTGTGACAGAGTGTTGAGAATGTTTAAATGGAGACCCAAGAGCATGACAGAAGCTACGTCGACTTCCACAACGCATATCGATCATAGGTCGATTAGGTTAATCAGTGCAATAATTAGTCCGTTGGCAGTGCTATACACTAGTAGACATAGTGAATGATGATTGACAGATGGGCAAACTGACATGACTGACTGAATGTCTGACTGTCTAACAATCTGATATAATAGCTGGCTGAATGTCTGACTGTCTAACAATCTGACATAATAGCTGGCTGAATGTCTGACTGTTTAACAATCTGACATAATAGCTGGCTGAATGTCTGACTGTCTAACAATCTGACATAATAGCTGGCTGAATGTCTGACTGTTTAACAATCTGACATAATAGCTGGCTGAATGTCTGACTGTCTAACAATCTGACATAATAGCTGGCTGAATGTCTGACTGTCTAACAATCTGACATAATAGCTGGCTGAATGTCTGACTGTCTAACAATCTGACATAATAACTGACTTAATGTCTGACTGTCTAACAATCTGACATAATAACTGACTTAATGTCTGGCTGTCTAACAATCTGACATAATAACTGACTTAATGCCTGGCTGTCTAACAATCTGACATAATAACTGACTTAATGCCTGACTGTCTAACAATCTGACATAATAACTGACTTAATGCCTGGCTGTCTAACAATCTGACATAATAACTGACTTAATGCCTGACTGTCTAACAATCTGACATAATAACTGACTTAATGTCTGACTGTCTAACAATCTGACATAATAACTGACTTAATGTCTGACTGTCTAACAATCTGACATAATAACTGACTTAATGTCTGACTGTCTAACAATCTGACATAATAACTGGCTAAATTTTGTCTAAAAAAACGACAATGAAAACCTGAAGACAGAGATTCCCAAACGCTCTAAGTCTGAGGTCTACCGTGACTGACACACCATGGACATGAACTGAGGTCTACCGTGACTGACACACCATGGACATGAACGTTCAGTAGCGCCGGAAGTTCTCACCAACAATTATGAGCTCTTTACGCCAGTTGGAACCGGTCTGGCCACGCTAAAGACGAGAAGTTGGCAGCTAAGTTCGAGGAGTCGGTAGTTGACCTTTGACTCGACTTTTGAGATAAACTTCGAAGATAAATCAACTAATGTAAGAGTAGCTTTTCTACTTGTCAGGGAATGTAACAAGCCCAGAGACAAGATTAAGCGATGAACAAATTTATAATCTTTTAGTCTTCTCTTGTTGCATTTTTAAAAAATGGGACAAATATGAGGATGTTCATTCAGCAAGTTTGACATGATGAACATCGTTTACGGCCAGACTTGTCTGTCTTCAACGGTCTCTGCGATTTGCAGACAGTTATCATCATCATCATCATCATCATCATCATTATTATTATTAGATGTTTTGGTCAATTTACTGATATAACTCATTTCACTTTTCTCCTCATTTTTTTTCCATTGATCGACAGTTATGTCTTCTTAAATCTGTCTTGTCCATGTTGTCAAGGGTTTGTCTTTCTCCCAAAGTGTAGCGAATGGTGGAAAAACCCCTAGATGTAGGGCCCATCTGTGAACATTCGAATAACAACAGGAGACCACAACAGGTCGCCCCGGTGACTTGTGGGTCTGTTTCTCTAGCTCAGCCGTTACCGAACTTTCTTTATCGCCAACCTAAAACAGCACAGCTACATCACTTGCCAGGCATGAAAGAGTTGAACATAAAATACTGAAACTGTACAAAACATTATATCATCGTGTACTGTCCTATATGGTTGCCGTTATATTTATACTTGGTGAGCATGAAGTCTTTCCCTGGTCACAAACATGTTTTACACAAACATGTTTTACACAAACATGTATTACGCAAACATGTTTTACACAAAACTATGCTGGGCACAGATGCGTTTTTATTTATTCATTTTCCTTTTTTTTTTCCTCTACTTATTCGCACACTCCAACTGGCGCTGTGTTCGTTGTCCAGAGAACGTCTAAGAGAACTCGATTTCTTGGCACGTGTACTCCAACATCTTTTTAGTTACCGTCGATAGAATATTTTTTTAATTACCATCGATAAAACATCTTTCGTAGACGACGCCATTTTGATGTTGATGACTGCAGCGCTACTGTGCAGAAAAAGAAAAAAAAAGGGTACTGAAAGAATCTGCCAACATAACAACACATCGTCCATGTTTCTGTCTAGAAATTTTTCTACGGTTTGATTTAACTTAATCAGGGAAGGACTTTGATCGTCCTGTATTTAGGTTTGAATGAAAGTTTCCTGTATTTAGGTTTGATAGTGTCATGTATTTAGGTTTGAAAACTTACAGAAGAGAGATTTTCCCAAAATCTGGTGTTTTTTTACGTTGTAGCTTTTTCTTTCATTCTTTTTTAAAAATACCTTTTTAATAAAATCCTCTCCCGACCCCACGTCATACTCTTCGCGACCCTACGTCAGATCCATCGCGACCCTACATTAGACGTTTCGCGACCCTAATTTGTACTGCCACCGGAGGTAGAGAAATATTGCTATAGATTTTAGACAAAGGCATGGGAGACAATCGTACAAAAAAGGCAAACAGAATCTAAGGGAAGCCACTACCCTTCGCCCGATGAAATCGTAGCAAGATCTCAGACCAGTACAGACTGAGGCCAAACATCATCTGGTGGTTTGTTCTTTGCCTTCTGTCTCTTTTCTCTATCTCTATATTCTTCTACAATCTTCTGTCTCCACAATCTTGTACAATCTTCTTTGTCTCTATGATCTTCTATAAACCTCTCTGTCTCAATAATCTTCTCAATCTCTACAATCTTCTCTGTCTCTACAATCTTCTACATTCTTCCACAATCTTCTACGTCTTTACAATCCCCTACAATCTTATATTTCTCCCTACAGTCTAGTTTGTTTCTGTTACTCTGGAATAGACTCAGCAGGTACAATTCTTCTTCTCTCTCCTCCAAGACAAACTGAGGTCTACAGTGACTGACACACCATGGACATGAACTGAGGTCTACCGTGACTGACACACCATGGACATGAACTGAGGTCTACCGTGACTGACACACCATGGACATGAACTGAGGTCTACCGTGACTGACACACCATGGACATGAACTGAGGTCAACCGTGACTGACACACCATGGACATGAACGTTCAGTAGCGCCGGAAGTTCTCACCAACAATCATGAGCTCTTTACGCCAGTTGGAACCGGTCTGGCCACGCTAAAGACGAGAAGTTGGCAGCTAAGTTCGAAGAGTCGGTAGTTGACATTTGACTCGACTTTTGAGATAAACTTCGAAGATAAATCAACTAATGTAAGAGTAGCTTTTCTACTTGTCAGGGAATGTAACAAGCACAGAGACATGATTAATCGATGAACACATTTATAATCTTTTAGTCTTCTCTTGTTGCATTTTTAAAAAATGGGACAAATATGAGAATGTTCATTCAGCAAGTTTGACATGATGAACATCGTTTACGGCCAGACTTGTCTGTCTTCAACGGTCTCTGCGATTTGCAGACAGTTATCATCATTATTATTATTAGATGTTTTGGTCAATTTACTGATATAACTCATTTCACTTTTCTCCTCATTTTTTTCCATTGATCGACAGTTATGTCTTCTTAAATCTGTCTTGTCCATGTTGTCAAGGGTTTGTCTTTCTCCCAAAATGTAGCGAATGGTGGAAAAACCTCTAGATGTAGGGCCCATCTGTGAACATTCGAATAACAACAGGAGACCACAACAGGTCGCCCCATTGACTTGTGGGTCTGTTTCTCTAGTTCAGTCGTTACCGAACTTTCTTTATCGCCAACCTAAAACAGCACAGCTACATCACGTGCCAGGCATGAAAGAGTTGAACATAAAATACTGAAACTGTACAAAACATTATATCATCGTTACTGTCCTATATGGTTGCCGTTATATTTATACTTGGTGAGCATGAAGTCTTTCCCTGGTCACAAACATGTTTTACACAAACATGTATTACGCAAACATGTATTACACAAAAACTGTGCTGGGCACAGATGCGTTTTTATTTATTTATTTTCCTTTTTTTTCCTCTACTTATTCGCACACTCCAACTGGCGCTGTGTTTGTTGTCCAGAGAACGTCTAAGAGAACTCGATTTCTTGGCACGTGTACTGCAACATCTTCTTAGTTACCGTCGATAGAATATTTTTTTAATTACCATCGATAAAACATCTTTCGTAGACGACGCCATTTTGATGTTGATGACTGCAGCGCTACTGTGCAGAAAAAGATGACTGCAGCGCTACTGTGCAGAAAAAGATGACTGCAGCGCTACTGTGCAGAAAAAGAAAAAAAAAGGGTACTGAACGAATCTGCCAACATAACAACACATCGTCCATGTTTCTGTCTAGAAATTTTTTCCACGGTTTGATTTAACTTAATCAGGGAAGGACTTTGATCGTCCTGTATTTAGGTTTGAATGAAAGTTTCCTGTATTTAGGTTTGATAGTGTCATGTATTTAGGTTTGAAAACTTACAGAAGAGAGATTTTCCCCAAATCTGTTTTTTTTTTACGTTGTAGCTTTTTCATTCATTCTTTTTTAAAAATACCTTTTTAATAAAATCCTCTCCCGACCCCACGTCATACTCTTCGCGACCCTACGTCAGATCCATCGCGACCCTACATTAGACGTTTCGCGACCCTAATTTGTACTGCCACCTGAGGTAGAGAAATATTGCTATAGATTTTAGACAAAGGCATGGGAGACAATCGTACAAAAAAGGCAAACGGAATCTAAGGGAAGCCACAACCCTTCGCCCGATGAAATCGTAGCAAGATCTCAGACCAGTACAGACTGAGGCCAAACATCATCTGGTGGTTTGTTCTTTGCCTTCTGTCTCTTTTCTCTATCTCTATATTCTTCTACAATCTTCTGTCTCCACAATCTTGTACAATCTTCTTTGTCTCTATGATCTTCTATAAACCTCTCTGTCTCAACAATCTTCTCAATCTCTACAATCTTCTCTGTCTCTACAATCTTCTACATTCTTCTACATTCTTCCACAATCTTCTACGTCTTTACAATCCCCTACAATCTTATATTTCTCCCTACAGTCTAGTTTGTTTCTGTTACTCTGGAATAGACTCAGCAGGTACTATTCTTCTTCTCTCTCCTCCAAGACAAACTGAGGATTTACATAACGCAGATTGCATTCTCGCGCGCGCGTGTGTGTAAATGTATGAGTGTATGTATGTGTGTGTATGTTTAGCTGGGTGAGGGGCGGTAATATTTCCATGGAAATGTACAGATAAAATCTTCAGACATGTCTGGGACATTGGGAGTAGTGATCAATAGACGAACAATGTTATCATGGAGCAGACAACCCACATGGAACTTCTTCTTCTTCTTCTTCTTCTTCTTCTTCCTCTACTTATTCGCACACTCCAACTGGCGCTGTGTTCGTTGTCCAGAGAACGTCTAAGAGAACTCGATTTCTTGGCACGTGTACTCCAACATCTTTTTAGTTACCGTCGATAGAATATTTTTTTAATTACCATCGATAAAACATCTTTCGTAGACGACGCCATTTTGATGTTGATGACTGCAGCGCTACTGTGCAGAAAAAGATGACTGCAGCGCTACTGTGCAGAAAAAGATGACTGCAGCGCTACTGTGCAGAAAAAGAAAAAAAAAGGGTACTGAAAGAATCTGCCAACATAACAACACATCGTCCATGTTTCTGTCTAGAAATTTTTTCCACGGTTTGATTTAACTTAATCAGGGAAGGACTTTGATCGTCCTGTATTTAGGTTTGAATGAAAGTTTCCTGTATTTAGGTTTGATAGTGTCATGTATTTAGGTTTGAAAACTTACAGAAGAGAGATTTTCCCCAAATCTGTTTTTTTTTTACGTTGTAGCTTTTTCATTCATTCTTTTTTAAAAATACCTTTTTAATAAAATCCTCTCCCGACCCCACGTCATACTCTTCGCGACCCTACGTCAGATCCATCGCGACCCTACATTAGACGTTTCGCGACCCTAATTTGTACTGCCACCTGAGGTAGAGAAATATTGCTATAGATTTTAGACAAAGGCATGGGAGACAATCGTACAAAAAGGCAAACGGAATCTAAGGGAAGCCACAACCCTTCGCCCGATGAAATCGTAGCAAGATCTCAGACCAGTACAGACTGAGGCCAAACATCATCTGGTGGTTTGTTCTTTGCCTTCTGTCTCTTTTCTCTATCTCTATATTCTTCTACAATCTTCTGTCTCCACAATCTTGTACAATCTTCTTTGTCTCTATGATCTTCTATAAACCTCTCTGTCTCAACAATCTTCTCAATCTCTACAATCTTCTCTGTCTCTACAATCTTCTACATTCTTCTACATTCTTCCACAATCTTCTACGTCTTTACAATCCCCTACAATCTTATATTTCTCCCTACAGTCTAGTTTGTTTCTGTTACTCTGGAATAGACTCAGCAGGTACTATTCTTCTTCTCTCTCCTCCAAGACAAACTGAGGATTTACATAACGCAGATTGCATTCTCGCGCGCGCGTGTGTGTAAATGTATGAGTGTATGTATGTGTGTGTATGTTTAGCTGGGTGAGGGGCGGTAATATTTCCATGGAAATGTACAGATAAAATCTTCAGACATGTCTGGGACATTGGGAGTAGTGATCAATAGACGAACAATGTTATCATGGAGCAGACAACCCACATGGAACTTCTTCTTCTTCTTCTTCCTCCTCCTCCTCCTCCTCCCTAGAACTGTGAGCTAGTGCTCTTTGCAGCAGATGCAATGATGATGTTGAGGCTCAGCATCATGTCGGACAGGGAGCGGGTTATCTATCCCTGCGAGGAGACCAAAATATAAAGGGTGTGCAGTGCTTCTTTAGCAGACTCCACCACCCTGGGGACTAACTATCCTGTTAGCTAGGCTAGGTAGGTTACTGGGAGTACCAAGGAAGAGGTGGAATAGGGTCTTGGTCAGCTATGGTTCACTAACCCTGAAACTAGCATGGCAGCTACGGGTCGTGATTGTCAACTGGGATAGCGTCTCTCCGACCCCCCGTCCTTCCGTCCCCCACGTGACCTCGCCCATGGAGGAAGATTGTCTTCTCTTCTCTTCTATCTCCCTATAACAGCGAGTTAGTGTTCTTTGCAGCCGATGCTGTGAAGATGTTGTTCTTTGCAGCCGATGCTGTGAAGATGTTGTTCTTTGCAGCCGATGCTGTGAAGATGTTGTTCTTGGCAGCCGATGCTGTGAAGATGTTGTTCTTTGCAGCCGATGCTGTGAAGATGTTGTTCTTGGCAGCCGATGCTGTGAAGATGTTGGGGCACAGCATCGTGTCTTCGTGGGAGGGGGTTATGGCGGCTATTTTTTCAGTCCCGGAGTACAGCTAAAAAGCAGGTGGTGTGCAATGCTTCTTTAGCAGACTCCACCACCATGGGGACTACGGCGATCCCTGCCCCGTTAGCCAGGCTAGGCCTGTTACTGGGGGTACCAACGGAGAGGCGGGACAGGGTCTTGGTCAGCTATGGTTCGCTAACCCTGACGTTAGCATGTCAGCTATGGGTGACTGATTGTACGGATACACACACATACATACATACATACATACATACATACATACACACACATACACACATACACACACATACACACATACACACATACACACATACATACATACATACATACATAATGTGCAGTATATAAATATTAACGTGAAGGGGACAAAAGCTTGGTATCGTAGTGATGTGAGAAACATTCCAAGCTGCTGGCTGCAACAAACACAGAATGTTATCTTTAACATAGCATCCAAATAACGGAGTTTATGGATAACAGATCTAAACAAATTACTCGAGACAATAAATACTGCACAAGTCGATTACGGTGGGAGTGTGAGTATCGATTCCTGCAGCCTAGCGGAGAAACGATACGGCACGATAAACAAGCGAATCTTTAATTAGGCGTAGAATCTGATAGAGGTATAACTGACAATAATGTCAGGATTTATACATGTTCTTCCTCTCCAGGGTTTCTAAACAGGCACATTACGTGCGCTGAAAAAGAATGTGACAATAAATGTTGAATGTGCCTGGATAAAGATTGACACTTGAGAAATTTCAAGGCAACCGCTGTTGTAAATGATCTCAACCACGCAAGACACAAAGATATATTGACAGAGAGATATTGATAGAGAGATACTGACAGAGAAACTGACAGAGAGAAACTGACAGAGAGATATTGATAGAGAGGTACTGACAGAGAAACTGACAGAGAGAAACTGACAGAGAGATATTGATAGAGAGGTACTGACAGAGAAACTGACAGAGAGAAACTGACAGAGAGATATTGATAGAGAGATATTGATAGAGAGGTACTGACAGAGAGAAACTGACAGAGAGATATTGACAGAGAGATATTGATAGAGAGGTACTGACAGAGAGATATTGACAGAGAGATATTGATAGAGAGGTACTGACAGAGAGATATTGACAGAGAGATATTGATAGAGAGATACTGACAGAGAGAAATTGACAGAGAGATATTGATAGAGAGATACTGACAGAGAGATATTGACAGAGAGATATTGACAGAGAGATACTGACAGAGAGATATTGACAGAGAGAAACTGACATAGAGATATTTACAGAGAGAAACTGAGAGAGAGAAACTGAGCGAGAGATACTGACAGAGAGAAACTGACAGAGAGAAACTGACAGAGAGAAACTGACAGAGAGATACTGACAGAAAGAAACTGACAGAGAGAAACTGAGAGAGATACTGACAGAGAGAAACTGAGAGAGAGAAACTAAGAGAGGGATATTGAAAGAGAGAAACTGACAGAGAGAAACTGACAGAGAGATACTGACAGAGAGAAACTGAGAGAGAGATACTCATAGAGAGAAACTGACAGAGAGATCTTTACTTCAGCTGAATGCTGTCTCGACGATCAACAGAAACAGGCACAAACTTATGTAGTAACAACGGCTTATAAGCTTGTCTGTTTCTACCCTCACCATGAACACAGAGTCAGTAGAGCAGAATAAACACAAAGTCAGTAGAGCAGCATAAACGCAAAGTCAGTAGACCAGCATGAACACAAAGTTAGTAGAGCAGCATGAACACAAAGTTAGTAGAGCAGCATGAACACAAAGTTAGTAGAGCAGCATGAACACAAAGTTAGTAGAACAGCATGAACACAAAGTTAGTAGAGCAGCATGAACACAAAGTTAGTAGAGCAGCATGAACACAAAGTTAGTAGAGCAGCATGAACACAAAGTTAGTAGAGCAGCATGAACACAAAGTTAGTAGAGCAGCATGAACACAAAGTTAGTAGAGCAGCATGAACACAAAGTTAGTAGAACAGCATGAACACAAAGTTAGTAGAGCAGCATGAACACAAAGTTAGTAGAGCAGCATAAACACAAAGTCAGTAGAGCAGCATAAACACAGAGTCAGTGAAGCAGCATAAACACAGAGTCAGTAGAGCAACATAGAGCAACATAAACAGAACGTCAGTAGAGCAGCATGAACGCAGTGTCAGTAGAGCACCATGAACGCAGAGTCAGTAGAGCACCATGAGCACAGAGTCAGTCGAGCAACATAAACGCAAAGTCAGTAGAGTAACATGAACACAGCGTCAGTAGAGCAACATGAACACAGAGTCAGTAGAGCAACATGAACACAAAGTCAGTAGAGCAGCACGAACACACAGTCAATAAAGCAGCATGAACACACAGTCTGTAGAGCAGCATAAACACAGAGTCAGTAGAGCAACATGAACACAGAGTCAGTAGAGCAACATGAACACAGAGTCAGTAGAGCAACATGAACACAGAGTCAGCAGAGCAGCATGAACACACAGTCAATAGAGCAGCATAAACACAAAGTTAGTAGAGCAGCATAAACGCAAAGTTAGTAGAGCAGCATAAACACAAAGTTAGTAGAGCAGCATAAACACAAAGTTAGTAGAGCAGCATAAACACAAAGTTAGTAGAGCAGCATAAACACAAAGTTAGTAGAGCAGCATAAACACAAAGTTAGTAGAGCAGCATGAACACAAAGTTAGTAGAGCAACATGAACACAAAGTTAGTAGAGCAACATGAACACAAAGACAGTAGAGCGGCATAAATACAAAGTTAGTAGAGCAGCATAAACACAAAGTCAGTAGAGCAGCATAAACACAGAGTCAGTGGAGCAGCGTAAACACAGAGTCAGTAGAGCAACATAGAGCAACATAAACAGAACGTCAGTAGAGCAGCATGAACGCAGTGTCAGTAGAGCACCATGAACGCAGAGTCAGTAGAGCACCATGAGCACAGAGTCAGTCGAGCAACATAAACGCAAAGTCAGTAGAGTAACATGAACACAGCGTCAGTAGAGCAACATGAACAGAAAGTTAGCAGAGCAGCATGAACACAAAGTCAGTAGAGCAGCACGAACACACAGTCAATAAAGCAGCATGAACACACAGTCTGTAGAGCAGCATAAACACAGAGTCAGTAGAGCAACATGAACACAGAGTCAGTAGAGCAACATGAACACAAAGTCAGTAGAGCAACATGAACACAGAGTCAGCAGAGCAGCATGAACACACAGTCAATAAAGCAGCATGAATACACAGTCTGTAGAGCAGCATAAACACAAAGTCAGTAGAGCAACATGAACACAGAGTCAGTAGAGCAACATGAACACAGAGTCAGTAGAGCAACATGAACACAGAGTCAGCAGAGCAGCATGAACATACAGTCAATAAAGCAGCATGAATACACAGTCTGTAGAGCAGCATAAACACAAAGTCAGTGGAGCAATACAAACAGAAATTCAGTAGAGCAACATGAACACAGAGTCAGTAGAGCAACATGAACACAGAGTCAGTAGAGCAACATGAACACAAAGTTAGTAAAGCAGCATGAACACAAAATCAGTAGAACAGCACAAACACAAAATCAGTAGAGCAGCATAAACACAAAGTTAGTAGAGCAGCATGAACACAGAGTCAGTAGAGCAACATGAACACAGAGTCAGTAGAGCAACATGAACACAAAGTCAGTAGAGCAACATGAACACAGATTCAGTAGAGCAACATGAACACAAAGTCAGTAGAGCAACATGAACACAAAGTCATTAAAGCAACATGAACAGAAGGTTAGCAGAGCAACATAAACACAGAGTCAATAGAGCAGCATGAATACAGAGTCAGTGGAGCAGCATAAACACAAAGTCAGTAGAGCAGTATAAACACAGAGTCAGTAGAACAACATAAACACAAAGTTAGTTGAGCAGCATGAACACAAAGTTAGTAGAGCAGCATGAACACAAAGTCAGTAGAGCAACATGAACACAAAGTCATTAAAGCAACATGAACAGAAAGTTAGCAGAGCAGCATAAACACAGAGTCAGTAGAGCAGCATGAATACAGAGTCAGTGGAGCAGCATAAACACAAAGTCAGTAGAGCAGTATAAACACAGAGTCAGTAGAACAACACAAACACAGAGTTAGTAGAGCAGCATAAACACAAAGTCAGTAGAGCAGCATAAATACAAAGTTAGTAGAGCAGCATAAACACAAAGTTAGTAGAGCAGCATAAACACAAAGTTAGTAGAGCAGCATGAACACAAAGTTAGTAGAGCAGCATGAAATGAAAGTTAGTAGAGCAGCATGAACACAAAGTTAGTAGAGCAGCATGAAATGAAAGTTAGTAGAGCAGCATGAACACAGAGTCAGTAGAGCAGCATAAACACAAAGTTAGTAGAGCAGCATGAACACAAAGTTAGTAAAGCAGCATAAACACAAAGTTAGTTGAGCAGCATGAACACAAAGTTAGTAGAGCAGCATGAACACAAAGTTAGTAGAGCAGCATAAACACAAAGTTACTAGAGCAGCATGAACACAAAGTTAGTAGAGCAGCATAAACACAAAGTTAGTAGAGCAGCATAAACACAAAGTTAGTAGAGCAGCATGAACACAAAGTTAGTAGAGCAGCATAAACACAAAGTTAGTAGAGCAGCATAAACACAAAGTTAGTAGAGCAGCATAAACACAAAGTTAGTAGAGCACCATGAACATAGAGTCAGTAGAGCAGCATGAACACAAAGTTAGTAGAGCAGCATGAACACAAAGTTAGTAGAGCAGCATGAACACAAAGTTAGTAGAGCAGCATGAACACAGATTCAATAGAGCAGCATTGACACAGAGTCAGTGGAACTGCATAAACACAGAGTCAGTAGAGCAACATAGAGCAACATAAACACAAAGTCAGTAGAGCAGCATGAACACAGAGTCAGTATAGTATTTAGATGTTTCTCTCCATCGTGGTTTCTTTATAAGATTTTTAAAGTTTTACATTACAAATATTTGTAGTAGTATTAGCTGTAGGAGTAGAAATGGATGTAGAAGTAACAGCAGTAGTAGTTATAGTGCTATAAGCACATATTGTTGGGTTATGATATCTCTAGCCATCAGCTCATATTGTTGGGTTATGATATCTCTAGCTATCAGCTCATATTGTTGGGTTATGATACCTCTAGCTATCAGCTCATATTGTTGGGTTATGATATCTCTAGCTATCAGCACATATTGTTGGGTTATGATACCTCCAGCTATCAGCTCATATTGTTGGGTTATGATATCTCTAGCTATCAGCTGATATTGTTGGGTTATGATACCTCTAGCTATCAGCTCATATTGTTGGGTTATGATATCTCTAGCTATCAGCTGATATTGTTGGGTTATGATACCTCTAGCTATCAGCTCATATTGTTGGGTTATGATATCTCTAGCTATCAGCACATATTGTTGGGTTATGATATCTCTAGCTATCAGCACATATTGTTGGGTTATGATATCTCTAGCTATCAGCTCATATTGTTGGGTTATGATATCTCTAGCTATCGGCTCATATTGTTGAGTTATGATACCTCTAGCTATCGGCTCATATTCTTGGGTTATGATATTTCTAGCTATCAGCTCATAATGTTGAGTTATGAATCTCCAGCTTTATAAGCACATTCATTCATTCATTTGTATGTCCTTTGCGGAACTTTGCCTCCCTGACAGCTCTCCTGTAGGCCTATCAGTTGTGAGCAAGATGGCCTGCTGCTGATGCATCAATCTGCAGATTATCAACGATATCTTCGCCTTGGTCTTCCTCTCTTTCTTTTTCCCATTATATACCCTTCCAAGACGTTCTTCTCTAGATTATTATGACTTTAATATGTCAAAAATATTTAAGTTTTCTCTCTTTAATCTTCTTTACTAGCAGGCCTTCTTCAGTATTAAGTTCTTGTAGTATGGATATATTTGTTCTTTTTTGTATCCATGATATTTGAAGAACTCTTCTGTAGCATTTACATTCAAAGCCATTTATGTGTTTCTCAGCTGTTTTGTTAAGTGTCCAGGTCTCACAGGAATATGTTGCGATGGGAAAGATGCATGCCCTTAAAAATCTTATTTTTGTAATTCTGTCTGTTCTTCTCCACATATTCTTTAGTTGTTTTACTTTCTGAAGAGCGATAGGTGTCCTTCTTTTAATTTCCCTCATTGTATCTCCATTATTAGTTAGTAGTGATCCAAGATATTCAAAACTCTCCACTTCTTCCAGTTTTTCCTCATTGATATATATATCAGCTGCCTTGTTTGTTTTGTCAGTTGTCTGCTCCTGTAAATAAACGCGTGGGGCATGCTGACAACATTATCTGCTTCCTGGTCTTTGTTTAAAACATCAGACTAACAAATGGTTATGGTGTAGTTCTTGTGAACAACGTGAACATATTGGCATAAATGCAAAGTCTGATTGACTGACGCCAGTTTTGCAAAGAAAACTCCAATTTGTTTTAAAAATGAAATACAGATGGGTACAATGGCAAACTATACGTGCCTGATACATGTCTTATCAAATGATGCAGTCAGCAAGCTCTCACATATTTTCTCGTATTTTAGGAAAGAAACGTTTATTATTAACATTTCTTCCTTGAAGACCTCCATATGTGTGCTGTACGTGAGTTTAGTTAGGGCTATTTTAAAATTCTCTTCTCGCTTATCGTTTCGCTCTGCATCTCTTTCTTCAGTCTCACACAGACATTATATGTAGATGTTACGTGTAGACGTTATATGTAGACGTTATATGTAGACGTTATAGCAGTAGTAGTTATAGTGCTATAAGCACATATTGTTGGGTTATGATATCTCCAGCCATCAGCTCATATTGTTGGGTTATGATATCTCTAGCTATCAGCTCATATTGTTGAGTTATGATACTTCTAGCTATCGGCTCATATTGTTGGGTTATGATATCTCCAGCCATCAGCTCATATTGTTGGGTTATGATATCTCCAGCCATCAGCTCATATTGTTGGGTTATGATATCTCTAGCTATCAGCTCATATTGTTGAGTTATGATACTTCTAGCTATCGGCTCATATTGTTGGGTTATGATATCTCTAGCTATCAGCTCATATTGTTGGGTTATGATATCTCTAGCTATCAGCTCATATTGTTGGGTTATGATATCTCTAGCTATCAGCTCATATTGTTGAGTTATGAATCTCCAGCTTTATAAGCACATTCATTCATTCATTTGTATGTCCTTTGCGGAACTTTGCCTCCCTGACAGCTCTCCTGTAGGCCTATCAGTTGTGAGCAAGATGGCCTGCTGCTGATGCATCAATCTGCAGATTATCAACGATACCTTCGCCTTGGTATTCCTCTCTTTCTTTTTCCCATTATATACCCTTCCAAGACGTTCTTCTCTAGATTATTATGACTTTAATATGTCAAAAATATTTAAGTTTTCTCTGTTTAATCTTCTTTACTAGCAGGCCTTCTTCAGTATTAAGTTCTTGTAGTATGGATATTTGTTCTTTTTTGTATCCATGATATTTGAAGAACTCTTCTGTAGCATTTACATTCAAAGGCATTTATGTATTTCTCAGCTGTTTTGTTAAGTGTCCAGGTCTCACAGGCATATGTTGCGATGGGAAAGATGCATGCCCTTAAAAATCTTATTTTTGTAATTCTGTCTGTTCTTCTCCACAGATTCTTTAGTTGTTTTACTTTCTGAAGAGCGATAGGTGTCCTTCTTTTAATTTCCCTCATTCTATCTCCATTATTAGTTAGTAGTGATCCAAGATATTCAAAACTCTCCACTTCTTCCAGTTTTTCCTCATTGATACATATATCAGCTGCCTTGTTGTTTTGTCAGTTGTCTGCTCCTGTAAATAAACGCGTGGGGCATGCTGACAACATTATCTGCTTCCTGGTCTTTGTTTAAAACATCAGACTAACAAATGGTTATGGTGTAGTTCTTGTGAACAACGTGAACATATTGGCATAAATGCAAAGTCTGATTGACTGACGCCAGTTTTGCAAAGAAAACTCCAATTTGTTTTAAAAATGAAATACAGATGGGTACAATGGCAAACTATACGTGCCTGATACATGTCTTATCAAATGATGCAGTCAGCAAGCTCTCACATATTTTCTCGTATTTTAGGAAAGAAACGTTTATTATTAACATTTCTTCCTTGAAGACCTCCATATGTGTGCTGTACGTGAGTTTAGTTAGGGCTATTTTAAAATTCTCTTCTCGCTTATCGTTTCGCTCTGCATCTCTTTCTTTTTCCCATTATATACCCTTCCAAGACGTTCTTCTCTAGATTATTATGACTTTAATATGTCAAAAATATTTAAGTTTTCTCTGTTTAATCTTCTTTACTAGCAGGCCTTCTTCAGTATTAAGTTCTTGTAGTATGGATATATTTGTTCTTTTTTGTATCCATGATATTTGAAGAACTCTTCTGTAGCATTTACATTCAAAGGCATTTATGTATTTCTCAGCTGTTTTGTTAAGTGTCCAGGTCTCACAGGCATATGTTGCGATGGGAAAGATGCATGCCCTTAAAAATCTTATTTTTGTAATTCTGTCTGTTCTTCTCCACAGATTCTTTAGTTGTTTTACTTTCTGAAGAGCGATAGGTGTCCTTCTTTTAATTTCCCTCATTCTATCTCCATTATTAGTTAGTAGTGATCCAAGATATTCAAAACTCTCCACTTCTTCCAGTTTTTCCTCATTGATACATATATCAGCTGCCTTGTTTGTTTTGTCAGTTGTCTGCTCCTGTAAATAAACGCGTGGGGCATGCTGACAACATTATCTGCTTCCTGGTCTTTGTTTAAAACATCAGACTAACAAATGGTTATGATGTAGTTCTTGTGATGACGTGAACATATTGGCATAAATGCAAAGTCTGATTGACTGACGCCAGTTTTGCAAAGAAAACTCCAATTTGTTTTAAAAATGAAATACAGATGGGTACAATGGCAAACTATACGTGCCTGATACATGTCTTATCAAATGATGCAGACAGCAAGCTCTCACATATTTTCTCGTATTTTAGGAAATAAACGTTTATTATTAACATTTCTTCCTTGAAGACCTCCATATGTGTGCTGTACGTGAGTTTAGTTAGGGCTATTTTAAAATTCTCTTCTCGCTTATCGTTTCGCTCTGCATCACTTTCTTCAGTCTCACACAGACATTATATGTAGATGTTACGTGTAGACGTTATATGTAGACATTATATGTAGACGTTATATGTAGACGTTATATGTAGACGTTATATGTAGACGTTATATGTAGACGTTATATGTAGACGTTATATGTAGACGTTATATGTAGACGTTATATGTAGACGTTATATGTAGATGTTACGTGTAGACGTTATATGTAGACGTTACGTGTAGACGTTATATGTAGACGTTACGTGTAGACGTTATATTTAGACGTTACGTGTAGACGTTATATTTAGACGTTACGTGTAGACGTTATATGTAGACGTTGCGTGTAGACGTTATATTTAGACGTTACGTGTAGACGTTATATGTAGACGTTACGTGTAGACGTTATATTTAGACGTTACGTGTAGACTTTATATGTAGACGTTACGCGTAGACGTTATATTTAGACGTTACGTGTAGACGTTATATGTAGACGTTACGTGTAGACGTTATATGTAGACGTTACGTGTAGACGTTATATGTAGACGTTATATGTAGACGTTACGTGTAGGCGTTATATGTAGACGTTACGTGTAGACATTATATGTAGACGTTACGTGTAGACGTTATATGTAGACGTTACGTGTAGACGTTATATGTAGACGTTACGTGTAGACGTTATATGTAGACGTTACGTGTAGACGTTATATGTAGACATTATATGTAGACGTTATGTGTAGACGTTATATGTAGACGTTACGTGTAGACGTTATATGTAGACATTATATGTAGACGTTACGTGTAGACGTTATATGTAGACGTTACGTGTAGACGTTATATGTAGACGTTATATGTAGGCGTTATATGTAGACGTTATATGTAGACGTTACGTGTAGACGTTATATGTAGACGTTACGTGTAGGCGTTATATGTAGACGTTATATGTAGACGTTACGTGTAGACGTTATATGTAGACGTTACGTGTAGACGTTATATGTAGACGTTATATATAGACGTTACGTGTAGACGTTATATGTAGACGTTACGTGTAGACGTTATATGTAGACGTTATATGTAGACGTTACGTGTAGACGTTATATGTAGACGTTATATGTAGACGTTACGTGTAGACGTTATATGTAGACGTTATATGTAGACGTTATATGTAGACGTTACGTGTAGACGTTATATGTAGACGTTATATGTAGACGTTACGT
The DNA here is from genome assembly GCA_009760885.1 of Achatina immaculata. Taxonomy (NCBI): domain Eukaryota; kingdom Metazoa; phylum Mollusca; class Gastropoda; order Stylommatophora; family Achatinidae; genus Lissachatina; species Lissachatina immaculata. Next base: position 31,665,806 of record CM019696.1, read on the forward strand.
GTAGACGTTATATGTAGACGTTACGTGTAGACGTTACATGTAGACGTTATATGTAGACGTTATATGTAGACGTTACGTGTAGACGTTATATGTAGACGTTATATGTAGACGTTACGTGTAGACGTTACGTGTAGACGTTATATGTAGACGTTACGTGTAGACGTTATATTTAGATGTTACGTGTAGACGTTATATGTAGACGTTACGTGTAGACGTTATATTTAGACGTTACGTGTAGACGTTATATGTAGACGTATATGTAGACGTTACGTGTAGACGTTATATGTAGACGTTATATGTAGACGTTATATGTAGACGTTGTATGTAGACGTTACGTGTAGACGTTATATTTAGACGTTACGTGTAGACGTTATATGTAGATGTAATATGTAGACGGTATATGTAAAAGTTACATGTAGGAACCAAGTAACATATCTACGTTGGGAAGAGCGGATGAACGTCCAAGAAGTGCAGGTTTTATTCACAAAAACTTTCTTAAACTTTGTATGTTCAGACATATACAGCCTGCACATGCTGTGCTTCTTTTCTCTTTGTATGTTCAGACATATACAGCTTGCACATGCTGTGCTTCTTTTCTCTTTGTATGTTCAGACATATACAGCCTGCACATGCTGTGCTTCTTTTTTCTTTGTATGTTCAGACATATACAGCCTGCACGGCTTGTTCTTGATCTTAGACTGGTTCCAGCATGTACAATATACAGAGAACAAGTTGGAGACTGGTGGTGGTCTCTCTCCGTCTTAGATGTGTTTGCCTGTGTGAGTGTGTGTGTGGGTGTGTGAGAGAGAGAATGTATGTGTGAGAGAGAATGTATGTGTGAGAGAGAATGTATATGTGAGAGAGAGTGTATGTGTGAGAGAGAATGTATGTGTGAGAGAGAATGTATATGTGAGAAAGAATGTATGTGTGAGAGAGTGTATATGTGAGAGAGAATGTATATGTGAGAGAGAATGTATGTGTGAGAGAGAATGTATATGTGAGAGAGAATGTATATGTGAGAGAGAGTGTATGTGTGAGAGAGAATGTATGTGTGAGAGAGAATGTATATGTGAGAAAGAATGTATGTGTGAGAGAGAGTGAATGTGTGAGAGAGAATTATGTGTGTGAGAGAATGTATGTGTGCGAGAGAGTGTATGTGTGAGAGAGAATGTATATGTGAGGGAGAATGTATGTGTGAGAGAGAGTGTATGTGTGAGAGAGAGTGTATGTGTGAGAGAGAGAGAGAGTGTATATGTGAGAGAGAATGTATACGTGAGAGAGAATTATGCGTGAGAGAGTGTATGTGTGAGAGAGAATGTATATGTGAGAGAGAATGTATATGTGAGAGAGAATGTATGTGTGAGAGAGAATGTATACGTGAGAGAGAATATATGTGTGAGAGAGAATGTATGTGTGAGAGAGAATGTATGTGTGTGAGAGAATGTATGTGTGCGAGAGAGTGTATGTGTGAGAGAGAATGTATATGTGAGGGAGAATGTATGTGTGAGAGAGAGTGTATGTGTGAGAGAGAGTGTATGTGTGAGAGAGAGAGAGAGTGTATATGTGAGAGAGAATGTATACGTGAGAGAGAATTATGCGTGAGAGAGTGTATGTGTGAGAGAGAATGTATATGTGAGAGAGAATGTATATGTGAGAGAGAATGTATGTGTGAGAGAGAATGTATACGTGAGAGAGAATATATGAGTATAGATATGGTGTATATGTGTGAGAAAGAAAGTCTCTGTATGTTTATTTCTTCCTACATCTGAAGTTATTGTCTATTCTCAACACTCACATATCTTAATGCTTTGCATGTACCAACTCGCTCTCTCTCGCTCTCTCTCTCTCTCTCTCTCGCTCCATACACCGAGATAATACAAACACCCGAGAAGTATCTGGACTATATTTAGACAGACGAGATTGCTATCATCAGAGATATCACATTTTTATGGGACAAAGAGACGGATTGTTTTCTTCTTGTGTTAGCAAGCTAGATTTTTTTTAAAAAGGAGAAGTACAGTACTATGAATGTTGTTCTAACTGTGCTAGATTCACTGGTCATATTAACTACACTCCGGTAGATTCACTTGTCACATTAACTACACTGTGGTAGATTCACTTGTCACATTAACTACACTGTGGTAGATTCACTGGTCATATTAACTACACTCCGGTAGATTCACTTGTCACATTAACTACATTGTGGTAGATTCACTTGTCACATTAACTAACCTGTGGATTCACTTGGATGCGACATTATTTCTGGACTGGTAAGAAATATACACCCCTGTTGATATGTTGATATCGTATGTTCTTACCTCATTATATGTTGATATCTCACTGTTATACGTATTTGGATTAGAAAACAACAATATCATATTGTAACATAACGACTATGACGGATACTAACGACGTTATAATCTTTGCTAATCTTGTTTGTTGGGACTTAAATGAAGTAAAAATGTATTACACTGTACTTTTGCTGTGAGAGAAAGAACATATATGTTAGTTTTTGCACGAATAAGGAGCACAGTCTACCCAGCATAGACACGAATAAGGAGCACAGTCTACCCAGCATAGACACGAATAAGGAGCACTCTGCAGCATCTCGTGGAGAGCTGTACAGATATACCCGCCAACATCTAGTGTAGAGCCGTACAGATATACCCGCCACTCTCCAACATCTAGTTTAGAGCTGTACAGATATAACCGCCACTCTCCAACATCTAGTGTAGAGCTGTACAGATATACCCGCCACTCTCCAACATCTAGTTTAGAGCTGTACAGATATAACCGCCACTCTCCAACATCTAGTTTAGAGCTGTACAGATATAACCGCCACTCTCCAACATCTAGTTTAGAGCTGTACAGATATAACCGCCACTCTCCAACATCTAGTTTAGAGCTGTACAGATATAACCGCCACTCTCCAACATCTAGTTTAGAGCTGTACAGATATAACCGCCACTCTCCAACATCTAGTTTAGAGCTGTACAGATATAACCGCCACTCTCCAACATCTAGTTTAGAGCTGTACAGATATAACCGCCACTCTCCAACATCTAGTTTAGAGCTGTACAGATATAACCGCCACTCTCCAACATCTAGTTTAGAGCTGTACAGATATACCCGCCAACATCTAGTTTAGAGCCGTACAGATATACCCGCCAACATCTAGTGTAGAGCCGTACAGATATACCCGCCAACATCTAGTTTAGAGCTGTACAGATATACCTGCCACCCGCCAACATATCGTGGAGAGCTGTACAGATATACCCGCCAACATCTCGTGGAGAGCTGTACAGATATACCCGCCAACATCTCGTGGAGAGCTGTACCAAATTCTGCATGGCTGCCGCAGTTCTGTCATGACAAGGGGAATATACTCTTTCCCTTCTTTCTTTCTACAGCCACGTAACACGACGATTATCGTTCTTCGTTCACAGTAACGCGGCATATTTCCACCCCCCCCCCCCCCCACAATCAAACTTCGCCAAATGTTATCATAGTGTCCTTCATGTCTTGTACCACGGGTGGTAAAATGTTATATTACTTCAAGTATAGAATGTGTAGAACTTTTGCCCTGATTAGTCATGCCAAGTGAAATTCTGTTAAAAATCATAATGGGTAGACTTTGTAAGAATTCAGAAGACGTCAGTATGGTCCAAGCTGGTTTCAGGCAAGGAAGAGGATCAAGAGATCATATATTCAATCTAAGATTAATAATAGAGAAATGCAGAGAGTTTAATGTGAATCTATATTTGGCCTTGATAGACTACTCAAAGGCATTTGATTGTGTACAACACCAGAAACTTTGAGAAATAATGGACAAAAATGGGATTTCCAACACATTTGATACAATTAACATCACTGCTGTATCTAGACCAACAAGCAGCAGTAAGAATAAATGGTGAAACAACAAGTTGGTTTGACATAAAACAAGGGGTCCGTCAGGGGTGCATATTGTCACCTTACTTATTTAACTTGTATACTGAAAATATAATGAGGAATGTTAGAGAAGATGTAGACAAAGAATATTATGATGCCATATCAATTGGAGGTTATGAAATACCAGAGATTAGATATGCTGATGACCCAGTGTTACTGTTCACAACACAAAAAGGAATGGAAAAACTAATTATGTTAGTCCGTAAGAACAGCGAATAGCAAAACGTCTATCTTAATGCACAGAAAACTAAATTGATGACAACTGACAAAACAAACAAGGCAGCTGAAATATGTATCAGTGAGGAAAAATTGGAAGAGGTGGATAGTTTTGAATATCTTGGATCACTACTAACTAATAATGGAGATACAATGAGGGAAATTAAAGATGACATCTATCGCTCTTCAGAAAGTAAAGCAACTAAAGAATCTGTGGAGAGGAACAGACAGAACTACAAAAATAAGATTTTTAAGGGCATTCATCTTTCCCATCGCAACATATGCCTGTGAGACCTGGACACTTAACAAAACAGCTGAGAAACATATAAATGCCTTTGAATGTAAATGCTACAGAAGAGGTCTTCATATATCATGGACACAAAAAAGAACAAATATATCCAGACTACAAGAGCTTAATATTGAAGACGGCTGGCTAGTAAAGAGGTTTAAAGAGAGAAAACTTAAATATTTTGGACACATTAAACGTCATGATAAATTAGAGAAGACCGTCTTGGAAGGGTACATAATGGGAAAAAAGAGAGAAAGACCAAGGCGAAGATGGCTGCAAGACATCGTTGATAATCTGTAAATGGATGTATCAGCAACAGGGCATCTTGCTCGCAACCGAGAGACCTATAGGAGTGCTGTTAGGGGGGCAAAGTTCTGCAAGGACATGCAAGTGACTGACTGACTGATAGGATATGTCCATGTGTTGTGTGAAGAGTTACATTCTTACAATCTGGCCCATACAAAAAGTGCACTATACTTGTTTTATCTTTACTCAGTTCTTGTAGATAAAACGAAAATGTACTTTACAGCTTAGAAAAGAGTGGGCTCATGTTAGAAAAGAGTAGGCTCATGTTAGAAAAGAGTAGGCTCATGTTAGAAAAGAGTAGGCTCATGTTAGAAAAGAGTAGGCTCATGTTAGAAAAGAGTGGCCTCATCTTAGAAAAGAGTGGGCTCATCTTAGAAAAGAGTGGCCTCATCTTAGAAAAGAGTGGCCTCATCTTAGAAAAGAGTGGCCTCATCTGTTAAATCTTTCAGCTGAGGAGCCTAACGTAGGTGTACTGTCCAGAACATGCGAAGCACATGGCAGTTAAGTGGCAGACAGGCTTGCCAGCATAGACACGAATAAGGAGCACAGTCTACCCAGCACAGACACGAATAAGGAGCACAGTCTACCCAGCACAGACACGAATAAGGAGCACAGTCTACCCAGCATAGACACGAATAAGGAGCACATTCTACTAGGCATAGATAACTTGTTGTCTCCACCGAGGTCAAATATGCTTTCTTTACCATCACATTGTGAACACTCAGAGTTAGTTTTTTGACAAATTCATTTTTATATGACAGTCCAGGTTCACTTCATGCACTCTCTATCCGAATCTACTGTGTAATTCAGTGTGGTAGTGCTACAGCCACATACTTTTCTTTTTTTTCACATACTGTAGCATATATTAAAGTACCCACTTTTATATGTAGTTCCGCTTTGATCAACAGAGGGACACGACTAGTGAATCTGCGAACATTAAAATCCCTCTGAGAAAGCGGTTCATTGTTCATTATATTCTCACAGTACACTTAAGTCTATTATAAATGGGTATTTTTTCCCCTGCAGTGATTGAAAAAGTGGACAGTTGCAATGATAGTCGGGGTTTTGCTCTGATACTGCGTGATATACCTTCGGTATGCTGACGACACAGTACTGATAGCGGAGAACCAACAAGACCTGCAAAATCTCTTGGATAAAGTGGCCAAAGAAAGTGAACAGAAAGGCCTTACTTTGAACATCAAAAAGACAGAGACTATGGTTATATCTAAGAAACAGAATCCACCAGTATGCTCTATCAAATTAAATGGAACCATTCTAAAGCAGGTGCAGAAATTCAAATACCTTGGAGCAGTAATAACTTCAGATGGGAAATGCAAAACAGAAATTAGGAGCAGAATAGGCCAAGCAAAGACTGCATTTCAGAGAATGAGAAACATATTAGCTAACACATCTTTATCAATGAATGTTAGAAAACGAGTCCTAAAATGCTATATTGAACCCGTCTTGTTATATGAAAGTGAATCATGGACAATAGGCAAGTCTGCACAAAAATCATTGGAAGCAGCAGAAATGTGGTTTATTAGAAAAATGTTGCGAATCCCCTGGACAGCAAAAATAACTAATGAAGAATGTATGAGAAGAGCTGGAGAGACAAAACACCTTGTCAAAAAGATAAGAGAGAGACAATGTACTTTCATAGGACATGCAATGAGAAGAGGGGGCATTGAAAATATTATAACAACAGGAAAAATAGAAGGAAGAAGATCAAGAGGAAGACCAAGAGAAATGATACTGGACAGTCTGACTGAATGGTGTGAGAGGAGATCACCAACTGAACTGATGGCCTGCATGAAGGATCGGGTACTCTGGAGAAGCATAATAGCCAACGCCAGTCGGCACGGCACCTGATGATGATGATGATGATGATGATGATGATGATGACTGCGTGATATTTGACCAGTTGTTCGGATACTGTGTGATACTCGAGCTATTGCTAGAATACTACACGAAATTCTGTCTGTTGCTGGGATACTCCATGTTTACTGCTCGGTCACTGTAAAGTTCAAAGGTTAAAAATCAGACTCCGGCGTTACTGCATTCAGGGCAGCCACATATATGCCCCGCCGTATGCCGCAGCATTCATCCAAGAATATGTCTACCAATAGTTCCCATCAAGTGTTGATTCTTTAAGATGTGTTTTCTGTCACACAGTTCAGATTTCCAACCAGCAACCTTAACTCGTCCTAGCTCCAGCAGTCTCTTCACAATTACATTCTTCTTCCATTCCCGCCCTTCATTTTCCCGCAGTCTTTCCAATGTGACTTTAACAATGTCGCTCCTGTCCATTCTCAGCCTGCCAGTTACTTCAGCCTGTCCGGCAAGCCTGTCTGCCACTTAACTGCCATGTGCTTCGCATGTTCTGGACAGTACACCTACGTTAGGCTCCTCAGCTGAAAGATTTAACAGATGAGGCCACTCTTTTCTAAGATGAGGCCACTCTTTTCTAACATGAGCCCACTCTTTTCTAACATGAGCCCACTCTTTTCTAATATGAGCCCACTCTTTTCTAAGATGAGCCCACTCTTTTCTAACATGAGCCCACTCTTTTCTAACATGAGCCTACTCTTTTCTAACATGAGCCTACTCTTTTCTAACATGAGCCCACTCTTTTCTAACATGAGCCCACTCTTTTCTAAGCTGTAAAGTACATTTTCGTTTTATCTACAAGAACTGAGTAAAGATAAAACAAGTATAGTGCACTTTTTGTATGGGCCAGATTGTAAGAATGTAACTCTTCACACAACACATGGACATATCCTATCAGTCAGTCAGTCACTTGCATGTCCTTGCAGAACTTTGCCCCCCTAACAGCACTCCTGTAGGTCTCTCGGTTGCGAGCAAGATGCCCTGTTGCTGATGCATCCATTTACAGATTATCAACGATGTCTTGCAGCCATCTTCGCCTTGGTCTTTCTCTCTTTTTTCCCATTATGTACCCTTCCAAGACGGTCTTCTCTAATTTATCATGACGTTTAATGTGTCCAAAATATTTAAGTTTTCTCTCTTTAATCTTAGTTACTAGCCAGCCGTCTTCAATATTAAGCTCTTGTAGTCTGGATATATTTGTTCTTTTTTGTGTCCATGATATATGAAGACCTCTTCTGTAGCATTTACATTCAAAGGCATTTATATGTTTCTCAGCTGTTTTGTTAAGTGTCCAGGTCTCACAGGCATATGTTGCGATGGGAAAGATGAATGCCCTTAAAAATCTTATTTTTTGTAGTTCTGTCTGTTCCTCTCCACAGATTCTTTAGTTGCTTTACTTTCTGAAGAGCGATAGATGTCATCTTTAATTTCCCTCATTGTATCTCCATTATTAATTAGTAATGATCCAAGATATTCACAACTATCCACCTCTTCCAATTTTTCCTCACTGATACATATTTCAGTTGCCTTGTTTGTTTTGTCAGTTGTCATCAATTTAGTTTTTTGTGCATTAAGATAGAGGTTTTGCTCTTCGCTGTTCTTACGGACTGACATAATTAGTTTTTCCATTCCTTTTTGTGTTGTGAACAGTAACACTGTGTCATCAGTATATCTAATCTCTGGTATTTCATAACCTCCAATTGATATGGCATCATAATATTCTTTGTCTATATCTTCTCTAACATTCCTCATTATGTTTTCAGTATACAAGTTAAATAAGTAAGGTGACAATATGCACCCCTGACGGACCCCTTGTTTTATGTCAAACCAAGTTGTTGTTTCACCATTTATTCTTACTGCTGCTTGTTGGTCTAGCTACAGCAGTGATGTTAATTGTATTAAGTGTGTTGGAAATCCCATTTTTGTCCATTATTTCCCAAAGTTTCTGGTGTTGTACACAATCAAATGCCTCTGAGAAGTCTGTAAAGGATAAATATAGATTCACATTAAACTCTTTGCATTTCTCTATTGTTAATCTTATATTGAGTATATGATCTCTTGATCCTCTTCCTTGCCTGAAACAAGCTTGGACCATATTGACTTCCTCTATTTTCTTATGAAGTCTACCCATTATGATTTTTAACAGAATTTCACTGGTATGACTAATCAGGGCAACAGTTCTACACATTCTATACTTGAAGTAATATAACATTTTACCACCCGTGGTACAAGACATGGAGGACACACTATGATAACATTTGGCGAAGTTTTATTGGGGGGGGGGGGGGTGGAAATATGCCGCGTTACTGTGAACGAAGAACGATAATCGTCGTGTTACGTGGCTGTAGAAAGAAAGAAGGGAAAGAGTATATTCCCCTTGTCATGACAAACTACGGCAGCCATGCAGAATTTGGTACAGCTCTAAACGAGATGTTGGCGGGTATATCTGTACAGCTCTCCACGAGATGTTGGCGGGTATATCTGTACAGCTCTCCACGATATGTTGGCGGGTGGCGGGTATATCTGTACAGCTCTACACTAGATGTTGGAGAGTGGCGGTTATATCTGTACAGCTCTACACTAGATGTTGGAGAGTGGCGGGTATATCTGTACAGCTCTACACTAGATGTTGGAGAGTGGCGGTTATATCTGTCACACAGTTCAGATTTCCAACCAGCAACCTTAACTCGTCCTAGCTCCAGCAGTCTCTTCACAATTACATTCTTCTTCCATTCCCGCCCTTCATTTTCCCGCAGTCTTTCCAATGTGACTTTAACAATGTCGCTCCTGTCCATTCTCAGCCTGCCAGTTACTTCAGCCTGTCCGGCAAGCCTGTCTGCCACTTAACTGCCATGTGCTTCGCATGTTCTGGACAGTACACCTACGTTAGGCTCCTCAGCTGAAAGATTTAACAGATGAGGCCACTCTTTTCTAAGATGAGGCCACTCTTTTCTAACATGAGCCCACTCTTTTCTAACATGAGCCCACTCTTTTCTAACATGAGCCCACTCTTTTCTAAGATGAGCCCACTCTTTTCTAACATGAGCCCACTCTTTTCTAACATGAGCCTACTCTTTTCTAACATGAGCCTACTCTTTTCTAACATGAGCCCACTCTTTTCTAACATGAGCCCACTCTTTTCTAAGCTGTAAAGTACATTTTCGTTTTATCTACAAGAACTGAGTAAAGATAAAACAAGTATAGTGCACTTTTTGTATGGGCCAGATTGTAAGAATGTAACTCTTCACACAACACATGGACATATCCTATCAGTCAGTCAGTCACTTGCATGTCCTTGCAGAACTTTGCCCCCCTAACAGCACTCCTGTAGGTCTCTCGGTTGCGAGCAAGATGCCCTGTTGCTGATGCATCCATTTACAGATTATCAACGATGTCTTGCAGCCATCTTCGCCTTGGTCTTTCTCTCTTTTTTCCCATTATGTACCCTTCCAAGACGGTCTTCTCTAATTTATCATGACGTTTAATGTGTCCAAAATATTTAAGTTTTCTCTCTTTAATCTTAGTTACTAGCCAGCCGTCTTCAATATTAAGCTCTTGTAGTCTGGATATATTTGTTCTTTTTTGTGTCCATGATATATGAAGACCTCTTCTGTAGCATTTACATTCAAAGGCATTTATATGTTTCTCAGCTGTTTTGTTAAGTGTCCAGGTCTCACAGGCATATGTTGCGATGGGAAAGATGAATGCCCTTAAAAATCTTATTTTTTGTAGTTCTGTCTGTTCCTCTCCACAGATTCTTTAGTTGCTTTACTTTCTGAAGAGCGATAGATGTCATCTTTAATTTCCCTCATTGTATCTCCATTATTAATTAGTAATGATCCAAGATATTCACAACTATCCACCTCTTCCAATTTTTCCTCACTGATACATATTTCAGTTGCCTTGTTTGTTTTGTCAGTTGTCATCAATTTAGTTTTTTGTGCATTAAGATAGAGGTTTTGCTCTTCGCTGTTCTTACGGACTGACATAATTAGTTTTTCCATTCCTTTTTGTGTTGTGAACAGTAACACTGTGTCATCAGTATATCTAATCTCTGGTATTTCATAACCTCCAATTGATATGGCATCATAATATTCTTTGTCTATATCTTCTCTAACATTCCTCATTATGTTTTCAGTATACAAGTTAAATAAGTAAGGTGACAATATGCACCCCTGACGGACCCCTTGTTTTATGTCAAACCAAGTTGTTGTTTCACCATTTATTCTTACTGCTGCTTGTTGGTCTAGCTACAGCAGTGATGTTAATTGTATTAAGTGTGTTGGAAATCCCATTTTTGTCCATTATTTCCCAAAGTTTCTGGTGTTGTACACAATCAAATGCCTCTGAGAAGTCTGTAAAGGATAAATATAGATTCACATTAAACTCTTTGCATTTCTCTATTGTTAATCTTATATTGAGTATATGATCTCTTGATCCTCTTCCTTGCCTGAAACAAGCTTGGACCATATTGACTTCCTCTATTTTCTTATGAAGTCTACCCATTATGATTTTTAACAGAATTTCACTGGTATGACTAATCAGGGCAACAGTTCTACACATTCTATACTTGAAGTAATATAACATTTTACCACCCGTGGTACAAGACATGGAGGACACACTATGATAACATTTGGCGAAGTTTTATTGGGGGGGGGGGGGGTGGAAATATGCCGCGTTACTGTGAACGAAGAACGATAATCGTCGTGTTACGTGGCTGTAGAAAGAAAGAAGGGAAAGAGTATATTCCCCTTGTCATGACAAACTACGGCAGCCATGCAGAATTTGGTACAGCTCTAAACGAGATGTTGGCGGGTATATCTGTACAGCTCTCCACGAGATGTTGGCGGGTATATCTGTACAGCTCTCCACGATATGTTGGCGGGTGGCGGGTATATCTGTACAGCTCTACACTAGATGTTGGAGAGTGGCGGTTATATCTGTACAGCTCTACACTAGATGTTGGAGAGTGGCGGGTATATCTGTACAGCTCTACACTAGATGTTGGAGAGTGGCGGTTATATCTGTACAGCTCTACACTAGATGTTGGCGGGTATATCTGTACATGGCCAAACACTATAAGAAATAACATCTTATTAGCAGAAATGCAGATAAAACCACTGACAACAACTATTGAGGAAAGACGCTGGCGATGGTTGGGACATGTGCTCCGAATGACTGATAACTCACTACCAAAAATAGCACTAAGATGGACACCACAGGGGAGCAGAAGTAAGGGTAGACCAAAAGAGACATGGAGAAGAACAACAGAAAGGATGTTGAGCAATAGAGGGCTCACCTGGGCAAGAGCAGAAAAAAAGGCGAAGGACAGGCATTTGTGGAAAACCCTTGCGGAAGCCCCGTGTGCCCTGGGCACTTAAGGTTCAGAGAGAGAGAGAGATATCTGTACAGCTCTACACTAGATGTTGGAGAGTGGCGGGTATATCTGTACAGCTCTACACTGGGGTTGTCCAACTGTTGGTTGTGTTGTCAGGGTTGTCCAACTGTTGGTTGTGTTGTCAGGGTTGTCCAACTGTTGGTTGTGTTGTCAGGGTTATCCAACTGTTGGCTGTGTAGTCAGGGTTGTCCAACTGTTGGTTGTGTTGTCAGGGTTGTCCAACTGTTGGTTGTGTTGTCAGGGTTGTCCAACTGTTGGTTGTGTTTTTAGGGTTGTCCAACTGTTGGCTGTGTTGTCAGGGTTGTCCAACTGTTGGCTGTGTTGTCAGGGTTGTCCAACTGTTGGCTGTGTTGTCAGGGTTGTCAAACTGTTGGCTGTGTTGTCAGGGACACGAAAATGGCCGTTAAACAGCGGAACTTAAACATTGTAAGTGACATACAGCAAGAGGAAACTTCAGCAATCTAAAATTGTTTACCTGAAAGTTTGTACTTAACTTGACACAAACATCGTCTGTATCACAAGAAGTCTACAACCATCGTCTGTATCACAAGAAGACTACAACCATCGTTTGTATCATAAGAAGTCTACAACCATCGTCTGTATCATAAGAAGTCTACAACCATCGTTTGTATCATAAGAAGACTACAACCACCGTCTGCATCATAAGAAGTCTACAACCATCGTCTGTATCATAAGAAGTCTACAACCATCGTCTGTATCATAAGAAGACTACAACCATCGTCTGTATCATAAGAAGTCTACAACCATCGTCTGTATCATAAGAAGTCTACAACCATCGTCTGTATCATAAGAAGTCTACAACCACCGTCTGTATCATAAGAAGTCTACAACCATCGTCTGTATCATAAGAAGTCTACAACCATCGTCTGTATCATAAGAAGTCTACAACCATCGTCTGTATCATAAGACGTCTACAACCATCGTCTGTATCATAAGAAGACTACAACCATCGTCTGTATCATAAGAAGTCTACAACCATCGTCTGTATCATAAGAAGACTACAACCATCGTCTGTATCATAAGAAGTCTACAACCATCGTCTGTATCATAAGAAGACTACAACCATCGTTTGTATCATAAGAAGTCTACAACCATCGTCTGTATCATAAGAAGTCTACAACCATCGTCTGTATCATAAGAAGACTACAACCATCGTTTGTATCATAAGAAGTCTACAACCATCGTCTGTATCATAAGAAGTCTACAACCATCGTCTGTATCATAAGAAGTCTACAACCATCGTCTGTATCATAAGAAGTCTACAACCATCGTCTGTATCATAAGAAGTCTACAACCATCGTCTGTATCATAAGAAGACTAGAACCATCGTCTGTATCATAAGAAGACTACAACCATCGTTTGTATCATAAGAAGACTACAACCACCGTTTGTATCACAAGAAGTCTACAACCATCGTCTGTATCACAAGAAGTCTACAACCATCGTCTGTATCACAAGAAGTCTACAACCACCGTTTGTATCACAAGAAGTCTACAACCACCGTTTGTATCACAAGAAGTCTACAACCACCGTCTGTATCACAAGATAAAACAGACTTCGTAGACTTAGAAGCTCATAGCAAATCGCCGCAGATACCACGACATATTTTTCAAAGATGCCAGATACACAATCTACTCATTCAGGTGACCTAGCCAGACCAGAACCCCCCCCCCCCCCCCCCCATACAGAAGAAGCTGTGCCGCAAGACGGGGAAGCTGAGACGACCTGCCACATCTGTGAGTGTCTGGCGTCGATGTCTGGTCGAGCGACGAAGAGAAAAGACTTCAGATAATGAGTTTGTATTCCGTATGTGCTGACAGATGGCTGCATGCTGCACGCAGCCAGGTAGACAATGCACGACAAGCGGTGGAAGATGAAGTCGTCTTCCGTCTGAAACAAACTGGGACCACGAAGCTGATGAAAATGTTGAGCTCTTCTTCTTCTTCTTTGGCCTCCTATCTGACCACGACCTCCCGTTGTGCCGAAACAACTTTAGTTAAACACTAAAATAATCCAGGTTCTGAACAAATTTCTTTCCTCGGAGATAAGCAGAAAATATGTAAACAATTATTTATGAGCAGAACTTTTGTAAATTGATTGATACCTTGCGAAGAGTTCTCAGGTGCTGTAAATTGATTGATACCTTTCGCAGTTTTCTCAGGTGTTTTTCTGGTGTACCTGAACCTGAATGATGAATCTTAAATTTTTGAAAACTATTCATTTGACTCATTTTATCAAGACCTACAGCTCTGACTCTGCAAATGATACAATGGACTCCTATATGAACGTATTTAGCTCCCCTGCTTTGCTCCATAAACGAAGAATTCCCCGAAAATACTTCCACGTATTATGTGAATACCTCCGCAACCTAAAATTGTTGACTAGATTTTTATGTACTCGACTTTGTCAGATTATAAGACTGGATCTAACAGGACGCAAGGTTGTGGCGTCTTTCAATTCTGGGGCTGAGTGGTTTGTTTATCTTGAGGTTTGTTTGAGTGTAAGTGAAGTTTTTATTTTGATATTCCGCCCACTAAGCCAGTTTTGCTGTTGTGTCCTCTGTGTACTTCGTCCATCATGACATCCCAGGAAGCTTGGGCACTTGTTAGGAGTTAAAAAAAACGTCTCTAGATATTGATTCAGATCAGCCGAAAAAGTGTAAAGTCTGTCTGTCTGGCTATCTATCTCTCTGTTAACTGTCTGTCTGCCTGCCTACCTGCCTGTCTGTCTGTCAACAGTACTTTAGACTCTTCATGCAGGCGGCTGCCTGGTTGGCTGAGTGGTAAGCGCTCCGTCTACTAATCTCGTGGTACCAGGTTCAAGTCTCAGCAGTGGAATTTTTTTTCTGGTACACACCAAAAAGGCCCCGAGGTCCACCCAGCCTCTAAAAATGGGTACCAGAGAAATCTGGGAGGGTAAATCGGCCAGGCGTGATACTGACCACATCACACTTTCATATGCTGATGATCTTGAAAATACGGGACTAATATTGTATCCCCAATATGTCTTAATGGCATGTAAACGGGGATTATACCTTTACCTTACCTTAATGCAGGCACTGACTGTAAATAACTTCAAGTGAATTCTCTTACTACATGCTACTTTGGCAGATATTCATGAATGTAGAGGACCGTGAAAGTGACTGTGACATGTAGTTATTTCCTGTGTTGAGGGGGTGAAGACGGCCGCTAAGGCAATCAGCGACCCATAGCTGGCCAAGACCCTGTCCCACCTCTCCGTTGTACGCCCAGTAACAGGCCTAGCTTGTCTAACGGGGCAGGGATCGCCATAGTCCCCATGGTGGTGGATTCTGCTAAAGAAGCATTGCACACCACCTGCTTTTTAGCTGTACTCTGGGACTGACAAAGTACTCGCCATAACCCGCTCCCACGCCGATACGATGCTGTGCCTCAACATCTCTACAGCATCGGCTACAAAGAACACCAGCTCGCAGTTACAGGGAGTTCATACAAGTACAAGTACAAATTTCCTGTTTTGAGTGAATGTGGTAAAAGTGACAGGTAGCAGTGTTGTCATGTGAACTTTGTAATTTCAGTTGTTTAAATATCAGTTTTAACCATGTTTGTAATACCATAACTTGTTTGTTATATCATAACATGTTTTGTACTATCTGATGTAGAGTGTCTAGGGCTGAGAGAAGGTTGTATGGATAAAGGACAGAATGTCAGATGGACCAATTCTTCATCCTTTACAAATAAAGTTCAGTCAAGCAATTAAAATCAGTCAATCAGTCAATTAGTCAGTCAATCATTGTTTCTGCAACGCACGGAAATGACATGGAAGAAAAGACACTTTAAAATTTCTGCAACTCAGAATTCTTCAGACACTCCCAACCCTCCCCGAGACACTACAATTGTGGCATAATAAACTACAACCATGTAGCACAATAAAATACAATCATGTAGCACTATAAAATACAACCATGTAGTACAATAAAATACAACCATGTAGTACAATAAACTACAACCATGTAGCACAATAAACTACAACCATGTAGCACAATAAACTACAACCATGTAGCATAATAAACTACAACCATATGTCATAATACACTACAACCATGTAGCACAATAAAATACAACCATGTAGTATAATAAACACCAACCATGCAGCATAATAAACTACAACCATGTAGCACAATAAACTACAACCATGTAGTATAATAAACTACAACCATGTAGCACAATAAACTACAACCATGTACCATAATAAACTACAACCATCGATCAACACATACTCACAAGTTGATTATAATGTATAAAAAGAGTCTACAAGATGTTTCAACTAAAAAAAAAATTATTATTGCACATTTACGATATGATTAGACCATCAAGGTAATTAGACCATTTGGTAATTAGACCATCAAGGTAATTAGACCATTTGGTAATTAGACCATCAAGGTAATTAGACCATCATCAAGGTAATTAGACTATCAAGGTAATTAGACCATCAAGATAATTAGACCATCATCAAGGTAATTAGACCATCTAGTTAATTAGACCATCAAGTTAAACAGACCATATAGGTAATTAGACCATCATCAAGGTAATTAGACCATCATAAAGGTAATTATACCATCATCAAGGTAATTAGACCATCATAAAGGTAATTAGACCATCATCAAGGTAATTAGACCATCATCAAGGTAATTAAATCATCTAGGTAATTAGACCATCAAGGTAAACAGACCATCTAGGTAATTAAACCATCAAGGTAATTAGACCATGATATTAATTAGACCATGATATGGCCTTGAACGTCATTGGAAGATACACATGATTTGTGTGTGAGAAAATCTTTACTCACCGACAGAAATTTTAATCCGTGAAAAACAGTGCTGAGAGTTTAAAACCTGGGTCACGGCGATCTGGTTAGTACTACAGCGATCTGGTTAGTACCACAGCGATCTGGTTAGTACCACAGCGATCTCCCGCCCTATCCCATGAACACGTGACTCTATTTTTACTTGAGTAAGCAGCTCTCCCTTAATGCACTGTCAATGTACTTTGGTGTCCCTCACTGCGAGGCATATATGCCCTCATTTCTGATCTCAGTAACTAGACGCTGGGAGGTGGGCAGGACACAACAAGCGAGAAGGATATCTCCAGCACACCGGCAGGTCTTTAACGTAGTCCTTTTACTCACTAGTGGGAGCTCAGTCGCCGAGACACAAACACCTGGCTGTTCTAGCATTTCGATAAAGACCTCACTGGCAGTATGTCCAAGATTATTAACATTAATTTGACGAGAAGATACCTTCTGATGTACAGAAGATAAACTGTCTGAAGAAATGATCGTCAGCGCTGCATGACCAAATTCTTGCCTGCTTTCATGGAGTGAAGTTCCACGTGTTGGCCTCTCCGAAACATAAGACTCAAGACATGGCTCGAGCTATGTGAAGTTACAACATGATGTACCATGTCTTGGAAGACAGACGTACAGACAGGAAAGAACACAACTGTCACATTTTTTGTGAAAATAGTCACAATTTGTGTGAAAACAGGCTTGGAAGAATCAAGTAACTCTCCAACATGTCGTACTGTAGGTATTAATGTTTGTTTGTTTGTTAGCAGTTTAGGGAAGAGTTACATGTGATGCAACATCATTTTATTTGTAACTTGTAGGACGAAGATCTAAGTTGTCAGACATGTTATCTCAGTAATAAGATCATTCAGTGCTCCCTTGAAGACACTATGATAATCGACTACGTACCGAGGATAACCGACTTTGTGCAGAAAAATCGTCAGCATGCAAATAATCGACTCCATTGAGGAAACATTCATCATTAAGGATAATCCACTTCTATGGGATCGTAGATTCCTGAAAAGAGAACAGAGCAGTCGATTACTTTTTAAATATGAACGAACTGGAAACACGCCAACAGAGTCAATTCTTAGGCCATCTGGGAGAGCTGGAACTTCGGTTATTCCACAACACAAGAAAAATATCGAAAATTGTGTGTAGTTTTCGGTAATGGAAGTTGTGATATTTTCTGTGTGATGTCAGGATATTCTCAATGACGTTAATGGCACTTTATAAATGATGCTAATGGCACTTTATAAACGATGTTAATCATATTTTCTTCATGATGTTAATGATACTTTTTTTCCTTGAAATAATATGAATGACTATTGACATGGTCATTCCTTTTGGGATAGTGTCTGAATAGTTTTCCTACAATCCTTTCATGATACAAACCAAACAACTGTCAAATCTTTCGTGATACAAACCAAACAATTATCAAATCTTTCATGATACACATCAAACAATTATACAAATCTTTCGTTATACAGATCAAACACTTATACAAATTTTTTGTGTACAATGCAACAATTGTACAAATTTTTCCTGATATAAATCAAACAGTTGCACGGTTCTTTTATGATACAAACCAAACAATTATCAAATCTTTCATGATACACATCAAACAATTATACAAATCTTTCGTGATACAGATCAAACACTTATACAAATTTTTTGTGTACAATACAACAATTGTACAAATTTTTCCTGATATAAATCAAACAGTTGCACGGTTCTTTTATGATACAAACCAAACAATTATACAAGCATTTCATAATACAAACCAAACAATTGTACAATCATTTCAAGACACAAAACAAATGATTGCACAGTCCTTTCGTGATATGATCCAAACACAACATCTTATACATGAATCTCGATGCACTTCCGGTATTTTACTTTAGACATATGTCTAAACCGGGAAGCATAAACAGAGACACACGTCACTCACAGCAATAAAGGTAGCCTCGCCATGCTATGATAACACAAAGATAGCCTCGCCATGCTATGATAACACAAACATAGACACACGTCACTCACAGCAATAAAGGTAGCCTCGCCATGCTATGATAACACAAAGGTAGCCTCGCCATGTTATGATAACACAAAGGTAGCCTCGCCATGCTATGATAACACAAAGGTAGCCTCGCCATGTTATGATAACACAAACATAGACACACGTCACTCACAGCAATAAAGGTAGCCTCGCCATGCTATGATAACACAAAGGTAGCCTCGCCATGTTATGATAACATAAACATAGACACACGTCACTCACAGCAATAAAGGTAGCCTCGCCATGCTATGATAACACAAAGGTAGCCTCGCCATGTTATGATAACACAAACATAGACACACGTCACTCACAGCAATAAAGGTAGCCTCGCCATGTTATGATAACACAAAGGTAGCCTCGCCATGTTATGATAACACAAAGGTAGCCTCGCCATGTTATGATAACACAAACATAGACACACGTCACTCACAGCAATAAAGGTAGCCTCGCCATGCTATGATAACACAAAGGTAGCCTCGCCATGTTATGATAACACAAAGGTAGCCTCGCCATGTTATGATAACACAAAGGTAGCCTCGCCATGTTATGATAACACAAAGGTAGCCTCGCCATGTTATGATAACACAAACATAGACACACGTCACTCACAGCAATAAAGGTAGCCTCGCCATGCTATGATAACACAAACATAGACACACGTCACTCACAGCAATAAAGGTAGCCTCGCCATGTTATGATAACACAAACATAGACACACGTCACTCACAGCAATAAAGGTAGCCCCGTTGTGCTATGAGAACACAAACATAGACACACGTCACTCACAGCAATAAAGGTAGCCTCGCCATGCTATGATAACACAAAGGTAGCCTCGCCATGTTATGATAACACAAACATAGACACACGTCACTCACAGCAATAAAGGTAGCCCCGTTGTGCTATGAGAACACAAACATAGACACACGTCATTCACAGCAATAAAGGTAGCCCCGTTGTGCTATGAGAACACAAACATAGACACACGTCACTCACAGCAATAAAGGTAGCCCCGTTGTGCTATGAGAACACAAACATAGACACACGTCACTCACAGCAATAAAGGTAGCCCCGTTGTGCTATGAGAACACAAACATAGACACACGTCACTCACAGCAATAAAGGTAGCCCCGTTGTGCTATGAGAACACAAACATAGACACACGTCACTCACAGCAATAAAGGTAGCCCCGCTGTGCTATGAGAACACAAACATAGACACACGTCACTCACAGCAGTAAAGGTAGCCCCGTCGTGCTATGAGAGCACAAACATAGACACACGTCACTCACAGCAGTAAAGGTAGCCCCGTCGTGCTATGAGAGCACAAACATAGACACACGTCACTCACAGCAGTAAAGGTAGCCCCGTCGTGCTATGAGAACACAAACATAGACACACGTCACTCACAGCAGTAAAGGTAGCCCCGTCGTGCTATGAGAGCACAAACTGTCCCTGCCACGAGGCGAAATAAAGGACATGTTGCCACTGTCCATTCTACGAAGGCACATAGGGGGTATATTGTTAGTAGCCATACTGTGTATCACCTGCCAGCACACAAGAGACTGATGTGGTCAGCATCATGCCTGGCCGCCTTCCCTTCAACAGCTCCAGGAGACAGGTATCCCTTCCGAGTGATTGGAACCCCTCCAGCTGGATGCGAACCACCCGCTTTTGCCTGTGGGAATAGTGGTCTAACCACTTCGCCACTCAGGCACTCAGCTTATAGCTGGGAATCACGCTTTTCAAGTGTTATTTTGTAACTATCAACATTCAAGTGTTATTTTGTAACTATGAACATTCAAGTGTTATTTTGTAACTATGAACATTCAAATGTTATTTTGTAAATATGAACATTCACATGTTATGTATAACTATTAGGATTCAAGTATTATTTTGTAACTATAAACATTCAAGTATTATTTTCAAACTATGAACATTCAAGTATTATTTTGTAACTATGAACATTCAAGTAATATTTTGTAACTATGAACTGTTGTATGTAAGTATGAACACTATCATATTTTGTGTAACATGTGTAAATAACGTGTCTAATACTCTTGCAATTCTTGATTCTTACTCAGAGATAAAATTATTGGATGTTGGTTTTAATACAAGATACAACTTTTTAAAAAATGATCTTTGTCCCATCTTGTACAGGTTTACATATGGAACAACTTTAGTTTCAGCCAGTGATACAGAATATTTCAACATTTCCTGAGTTTGTCTTTGTATATCGTGTTCTTGTCCTGGCCATGTTCACAACAATATAACCATGGCAAACAATATAACCGTGACAGACAAAATACACCATACGACATTTAGAAAATATTACGTTTAGACAACAGAAGACATCATATTACGTTTAGGCAATTGTATTCTTGAAAACGTAAACATTCTGCATTTAGATAGAAATGATTATGTTATTGCTTATAATGGAGATATCTAAACTGATAGAGTTAGATCTTATAACATTTATTTCGGAATGTAAACTATTTTAATTGTGAATGTAAACTATCCTAATTGTGAATGTAAAATATCCTAATTGTGAATATAAAATATTCTAATTATGAATGTGAAGTATTTTCCATTACTAACTCAGACAGTAATTTTTTTTTTTGCAGTGAAATGAAGGAGTTTGTGATCATACTAGCTGTGTGCCTAAACTCCGGGGTCATTTCGTCACAACGCCTTCATCAGTCCTGCCAAACTGTGCAGGATGGAATCTGCAGCAAGGGCCAGTATTTGCTCCACAAAGACCGTACAGGCCGTGTCTGCGTGGATTGTCCAGAGAACACATTTATGGACATGGACAGCCATGCCTGTGAGACATGCAAGAGCCACACCCAACCTGGTTCAGGGGAGGTAATCGTCAAACAAGGGGACGCTACTTGTGATAACACTATCCTGTGCCGGGAAAGTTTCTATAGGTCTCCTAGCTCTGGTAACTGTCAGAGATGCACTTTGTGCAAACATGGATCCTGGGCAGCACGTGAATGTAGTAGTGAAAGTGATACCCTCTGCTGCTTAGATGGAACGATAGCCGTCCAGAAAGGTGATCATGTGAATTGTGTATCATGGCGTTTGGGACAGAGGAAAGCAGTAAGGAAAGGTAATGTCTTGTTTCTATTTTTCCATCCATCCATCCATCCATCCATCCATCCATCCATCCATCCATCCATCCATCGTTTATTCGTATATAAAGTTAGCACAGTTAATGTGTTTTTTTTTCCTTTGCTCTAAACCACACACCCACAGCCTATACAAGTGTCCGCCACTCTATCTTGTGATGTATCTCTTGACATACAAGTCTGTCAGTCTTTGTGTCTGGGCATTTAAATATCTTTACCTTTCTTCAACCTATCACTGCCTAATCTCTCAGTCTATCACTGTATAAATCTCTCAACCTATCTTGTCTAATCTGTCAACCTATCACCATCTAGTTTTTCAACCTATCACTGTTTAATCTCTCAACCTATTACTATCTAATCTCTCACTCTATCACTATCTAAAAACATACCAACCTTCATGATATGTCTGTTAGACAACAATAAAGACACACCTATAACACATAGATTTCGAGCCATGACATATGAACCAGAACACGCCTCTTTTCTTTTCTTTTTTTCAAGGGAGATCATCTTCCTCGTCGAAAGGAAATAACTCTATAGAGAATGGCAGTGACCTTGACCCTGACATCCACTCCACAGTAACTGAGAAGCCAAGAAAACCGATGGTTGAGTTTCCAGTTTGGGGCAGGATTTTATGTGCCGCCATTGCAGTTGGCATCTTTCTGTTTTACCTCGGAGTTGGCATTCCCTGTAATGCTTGTGGCAGCCTGGAGAAGTTGCACAAAATTACCAACTTCATCTTCAGGAGAAACAGGAGGCGACCTGCAGAGGAAGAATCAAAGCAACCAATGAATACAAGCTCTGACCCTACACAAGCTTAAAATATTCAGGTTTTAGTGAGCTCTGATTGGCTGCAAGGTAGTTCTCTTTGTATACTTTCAAGTGTCACGTGAGATGTTAGCAACCAATGATCTTTCAGATTTCCATTGTGGCGGGCTCTTTGTGCGTGACCCGAAGTGCAGAATGGGGCAAAATGTTTGAGATTGCCAGATTATGTTTCTGTTGTTACAGTTCTTAAGATCAGTGCCATAGGTGTAAATTTTATTCTGAACTAAGCGTAAATATAATGATTAACTAAATGTAAATATAATGATTAAAATAAGATGGTATGATGAAGAGAAAATGTGTATTAGCGTAAAATACAGCTTTACAAGGACTGGAAGAGCTTTTGGCGTAAAGTATAGTTTTACAAGGATTGGAAGAAGTGTTAACGTAAAGTATAGTTTTACATTGATTGGTAGAAGCGTTGGCATAAAGTATAGCTTTACAAGAATTAGAAGAAGTGTTAAAGTATAGCTTTACAAGAATTGGAAGAAGTGTTAGAGTAAAGTACAGCTTTACAAGGACTGGAAGAGCTTTTAGTGTAAAGTATAGTTTTACAAGGTTTGGAAGAAGTGTCAACGTAAAGTATAGCTTTACAAGGATTGGAAGAAGTGTTAATGTAAAATATAGTTTTAAAGGATTGGAAGAAGTGTTGGCGTAAAGTATAGCTTTACAAAGATTAGAAGTTGTGTTAGAATAAAGTATAGCTTTACAAAATATTGCAAAATAAGAAATAAGAAAATAATGCCAAAAGATAAGTAAAACTGTCGTTATTTTTGCACTTGGCTTATTATCTGTAGCAAATGAAGAGTTAAAACAACCAATAAATATAAAAAAGGAAAAGGAAACAGCGGTTGTTTAACATGAGATCTAATGACTACACGTTGACCACAAGGAAGGCATTGTATGAAATACTGGTCATTTCGTTGCTTTTCTTCGTAATTTCTTTTTCAGTGTCTTGTTTGGTCTTTCAGGATCTAAAAAACTGCCCCCAACATTTCATTTTCATTCATGCAGTATAAAATAATGTTGTATGTACAATTTTTCTGCATGATCTTGGATTTAAGCTTCATTTATGTGTCTAACTTTAAAAATATTTTTCTAGAAGAAAATTAGAAAAAAATTGTATGTATAATTTTGTGAGAAACCCCCCCCCCCCCCTCCCACTGTTTTAGACATTTTTATATTACTATTCAAAATGTAAAATCTTGATCAGCTTGTATTCAGCTTGTAAACATACACAATTATCAAATTACGCATCTTCATGATCAGCTTGTAAACCTTCTACAAAACTATCAAATTACCTCCCCGTCCCCCCCCCCCGCCCTGCCTCACAAGTGCAGACAGAGCAGCATCTTCCACCATGGCACCTCCTGTAACCTTCCATTTATCACATTCATTTGTTTAGAAGAATAACTTTCTTCCTACCTGTTGCCTTATAGTGTCTTGTCATAAATACCTGGCTTACCTGGTTGAGGTGAATTAACTATTGACATTAGCCATTTGTTTGTTACTGTATCATTGCTCATCGTTACATTTTGTAATAAGCTTACAATACAATTTGTAATATTGTGCTATATTTTTGGCAGAATTTTAGTGACGAAATATTTTTATTTCTTACGATGAGATTTGTTACGAAGCAGGCGCTCCATCTACTAACCTGATGGTACCGGGTTTAGTCCCAGCAGTGGGATTTAAAAAAATTTTTTGGTACACACCAAAAAGGCCCCGGGGTTGACCCAGACTCTAAGAATGGGTACCAGAGAAATCTGGGAAGGTAAAAGCGGCCAGGCGTGATATTGACCATATCACACTTTCATGTGCCGAAGGTCATGGAAAATACGGGCCTAACACCGTATTCCCCAATATTATTTAATGGCATGGAAACGGGAATTTTAGCTTGAACTTTTACGGTGAGATTAGAAAGCTGAGATGTTTCAGCCACATCAAGAGGCAGAACGGTTTAGAGAGGCTGATAGTAGAAGGTATAGCGCCCGGCAAAAAGAGAAAAGGGGCGACCTCGCCCGAGGTGGGCTCAGGACATGTACGGGAAGTCTGAACATGTCATTGAGAGACTCTGGTCAACTTTCTCCAGACCGCATTGCATCCAGGGAGGCTGTGATAAAGACAGCGTTCTGGAAAAGACACGTCACATAAAGAAGATGATAAAATTGTTTGCCACAACAGTCTGAGGTTTGTACCGGTATTCTGGTTGTTTTTTTTTTTTTTGTGTGTGTTGAAATGTTCTGTTTCTTCGTCCTAATTGGTCTAATGCCTGCTGACTATTCCATTTATCTGTCCATCAAGTCCGATAACTCGCTCTCGTTATCCATTATTTCCCTTGCGTATTTCATAGTGGATGAAAGGTTTATAGATTTCAAACAATGAAATGATTGTTATTGATTTCAGCTGAAATTTATCAAAAAGGAACAGGCATAACATAGGTAGACTAGCACGCATTGTGAACCCTCCATCTCCCTGACATTATGAATATCGTGCAACCTTTCCCACAGATAAACTAAACTTCAGGAATTCTCAATGACGAGTGATCTCGTGTATTTGTTTATCTGCGAAAGTGCTCTTCTTATAGTGACCTTGATTCTGGTTGTCTCATTATCATCGTCGTTTGCTTTTATCTTCACGTCTGACCTCAATAACACTGACAGTCTTTCCTCGTTCAAGTACTGTTTCTGTGCGTGTAGTGTTTTAGTTCTGAAGTTTATGTTCAAGTACTGTTTCTGTGCGTGCAGTGTTTTAGTTCTGAAGTTTATATTCTAATATTGTTTCCGTGCATGTAATGTTTTATATCCGAAGTTTACAGTCAAAAATATATGTATAGTATACTTTTAATCAGGCGAATTTTTTTATGTAAACTTGAAATGTCTTAATTATTATATCAATTACTAGTCAGATATTACTCAATGATTCAGTCAATTGCTTTTGCTAGTGACCTTAATCTCAGTCATTCAGTCATTTGTCTTAGTTAGTAGCCCCTATATGTCATTTAAACAGTCAAGACAAGATCAGTCTGTCAACTTACATTTTATGTGCTGCTTTCTTCTTCTTCTTTATGGCTTTTCATGGCTGCCTGATACTTCTAGGTCATTTTTTTCTGAGTTTGTGACTCAATGTCCATGTGGGACAGTCACCAGTATGGCTGTCCCAGGATGTTGATGGTTTAACCAGCGTCCTCACATCAGGGTGTTTGCATGTCTTATAAACCACAATGGTTGTTGTCCAGTTGCCCTATGTGTTGTGTGGTTATTGTTGTCCAGCTGAGTGGTTATTGTTGTCCATCTGTCATATGTGTTGAGTGGTTATTGTTGTCCAGCTGAGTGGTTATTGATGCTCAGTTATCCTAGGTGTTGAGTGGTTATTGTTGTCCAGCTGTCGTAGGTGTTGAGTAGTTATTGTTGTCCAGCTGTCGTAGGTGTTGAGTAGTTATTGTTGTCCAGCTGTCCTAGGTGTTGAGTAGTTATTGTTGTCCAGCTGTCGTAGGTGTTGAGTAGTTATTGTTGTCCAGCTGTCTCAGGTGATGAGTGGAGTTTCTTGTGTGAAGCTTCTTCTTTAATTGGTACTGATCTCCCTTGAAGTCTTCCTTGCAGCTGACGTCGTGATGATGCTGAAGCACAGGTTTTCTGTTCAGAGTAGAAGGATTGCCACGGCCTCTCTGAAGATAAACGTTAAAAAAATGTTAATTGTTAAACTGTTAAAGGGATATAATCATTTGACACTAAATAAGTAAATAAGCACACCATTTTTCTTGTGTGAAGGTAGGATCTCAGAAAGCACTCCGTAGCACCAGCAAGAACACAAACAATAGAAAGGGATGAGTGGCATTCGATCCCACTCTCTCTGAAATGACCGAAAGACCGCCTCCACATCAACGTGGCCATTCTGTGAAATCGAGGCGAGGTTTCTTGACAGATGTTATCACTTTGAGGACCAATGATTCACGTCCCATAACCCAGGCTAAAGAATTGTATCAGTGTGCTAGATAAATGCCCAGATGAGATGGGAGATGATCTTGTCTAGCACTGGTCTCTAGTACCAAGATGATCTGGGAGATGATCTTGTCTAGCATTGGTCTCTGGTACCAAGATGATCTGGGAGATGATCTTGTCTAGCATTGGTCTCTGGTACCAAGATGATCTGGGAGATGATCTTGTCTAGCATTGGTCTCTGGTACCAAGATGATCTGGGAGATGATCTTGTCTAGCATTGGTCTCTGGTACCAAGATGATCTGGGAGATGATCCTGTCTAGCACTGGTCTCTGGTACCAAGATGATCTGGGAGATGATCTTGTCTAGCATTGGTCTCTGGTACCAAGATGATCTGGGAGATGATCTTGTCTAGCACTGGTCTCTGGTACCAAGATGATCTGGGAGATGATCTTGTCTAGCACTGGTCTCTGGTACCAAGATGATCTTGCCTCTTATATGGGAGAATCACATCATCCTTCTTCTGTAGACATCTTTCTTCATGTTAGAAAGTTTAGTTCAAATTAGCTTTTTTCTGTATCAAATTTACACCGTATAAAGTTAAAGTACTTTACATTTTATGTCATATATGGATTACGCTATATATGTATTTTATTATGTATGATTTGCTATATATGGTTTATGTTTTGTATGGATTATGTCGTCTAAGGATTATCGTGTTTGGATTAGGTCATGTGTGGATTATGTTATTATGTTATATATGGAATATGTTATATCGGATTATGTTATATATGGATTATGATTCAGTGAAGCATACAACTTTTCTAAAATTAATACTGGCTTTGTGTGCGATTACTACATACGCTGTTTATCTGTATGACAACCTGACGATTCCTGGTGGTTTATTATCTACTACAGCCTGTTCTGTTTCCAAACTCAACTGTGACGATAGCAAAAACACCTTTTGACTCAATGTTTGTTATAATCTTGTTGCTATAAAATCAACTTGATCATTATTTTGTCCAAGAACTATAACCACAACAACTAAACTTACTTTTAGCGTTATTATGAATTGTCTCCCATGTTACTGTTTAACTTTTTTATAAAACGTTTTGATTCTTTCTCCTTCCATTTTCTAGAATAAAAAAGAAACTTATATAAAATAAAAATAATGTGTAATGTTACTTCTGTTGTGATTTAAGAAATCATGCAGGCTGGCTTGGTTGTTAGAGAGCACAATATAGATTGGCAGTTTCAGAAGATGAACGTGTGGAATTCATTACAAGCTGATAACGCCAAAACTTGTATGACCTTGATCCACAATCAGGGGACCAGTGAGGGACTATATGGAGTGGCGGGGGTAGGGTGGGTTAGTGCGGCGTTAGTGCAGCAAATCTGCGTTTAAACATTGTGTCTATCATAAACAGCAGCAGGCCATACATTCTCTCTCCAAACATTAATACTTGTTAATTGTAAACATTAATACTAGGAAGATTGCTAACTGTAAACATTAATACTGGGAAGATTGTTAACTGTAAACATTAGTACTTGGAAGATTGTTAACTGTAAACATTAGTAATAGGAAGGCTGTTAACTGTAAACATTACTATTAGGAAGATTGTTAACTGTAAACATTAATACTGGAAAGGTTGTTAACTGTAAATATTACTATTAGGAAGATTGTTAACTGTAAAAATTAATACTAGGAAGATTATTATATTATTGTATATTTATCTGAGTTTATCTTCCCCGCACCTGTCCATCTAACTTCACTAATTCCTAATATGTTGATCTTCATCCTTTCCATTTCCATCTTTACATTTTCTAATTTTCCAGCCTGGAATAAAGTTCTAACATTCCATGTTGCTATTTTGAACTAGTTAGTTTTGCCACCAGTAGCTTGATGACGATATGGCCTCACCTGTGGCTCGTGAGCTGCCCTACCGGACGAGGCTGTTCCAGAGGAACATCCATTAACGTCGTTCATGATGAATCGATTATTCTGTTTAAGCATAATTATTCCTGGGAATTACAACAGTGGTTTCCCGTTGCCTTCTGTCGGTTTGTGTACGGACTCTCCGCTAGCCTTTAGACTCCCTGTCCTACTCGCAAGGCAGCGGGAGCGAGAGGTTTTAAGGCGCCTCTGACCCGCCTGGTATTCCCTTCACTGAGCACCTGAGGCACTTTATAGGAGTAGTAGAGCCACCTACCACCCCACCTCGCTCTCTGAGTCTACCGCCAGTTGGTCCGCGCCTGCTTATTTGGATAACTCCTTATTCACAGGGATCCTCCATATCTGGAGGACTTTCACCATCCGCCACCTGTGACGCGCTGGGTTGGGGATTAGATGGACAGGTGCGGGGAAGATAAACTCAGATAAATATACAATAATATATTCAGGAAGTGAGAAACATGAACGAGGAGTAGGAATTATATTTGATGAACAAACGGCAAGGACAATTGTAGGATATTTGAACATCTCGGACCGAGTCCTGCTAGCCCAACTGAAAGGACAACCAATAAACATAAATATTATACAAGTGTACGCTCCAACATCTGAAAGCTCTGAAGAAGATGTACAGCTATTTTATAATGACATAGAGACAGCACTAAAACACACAAAGTCACATGAAGTTACCATAGTCATGGGAGATTTTAATGCCAAAGTTGGTAAAGGAAGAACTTCAGATATCGTTGGTGACTATGGACTGGGGGAGAGGAATGACAGAGGTTATAAATTAATTGAATGGGCAAGAATACACAGCATGGTTGTAGGAAACACCTGGTTTAAACAACATCCTCGAAGACTGGCAACGTGGTGCAGTCCAGACAAAAAGACTTTTAAACAGATAGACTACATATTAATCAACAAACGATTCCGCAATGCATTACTGACAACAAAAACCATGCCAGGAGCTGACTGCAATAGTGACCATGATCCACTCTGTGGAAAAGTTAGAATAAAACTAAAGAAAGCAGGCAGAAAAGTGAGAAACATCAAACTGAATACAGAACTTCTTAAAAATGACCAAGAACTGAGAGAACAATACAAAGTTATTATAACAAATAGATACAATGCAATAGCAAAGATATATAGTATAGATGAACAATGGGAAATGTTAAGAGATTCTATCCACCAAACTGTTAAGGAGATAATACCACCAAAAAAAGAAGCCCCTAAAAATAAATGGATGACAGACGACATCTTAGGACTGATGGACAAGAGGAGGAGGAGTAAAAATAACGAGAAAAAATATAATAAGATAAATAAAGAAATAAGACGCAAATGCAGAGAAGCAAAAGAAGTGTGGTTAAATGAGCAGTGCAGACAGACAGAGGACTCTCATATTAAAGACAGCAAAAACATGCACAAACGAATTAATGAACTCACAGGCAGGAAAACAAAATATACCACAGGGTGCCTGAAATCGAAAGAAGGTAAAATGTTAATGGGAAAAGAAGACATTGTGGACAGGTGGACAGAGTATATCGGTGAGCTATATGGAGGAGAAAGACCAGAATTAACACCAGATACTGAAAACTGTGAGGGACCACCAATACTTGAAGATGAAATCATAGATACCATCAAACACATGAAGAAAGGAAAAGCGACTGGGCCTGATAATATAACAATAGAAGAAATAGAGGCACTAGAGGAGACAGGAATAAAAATAATAACCAAGTTACCGAATGACATTTACAATAGTGGTTATATTCCCAGTGACCTGATTAAATCCACGTTTATAGCACTACCAAACAAACCAGGTGCAAAGGAATGTGACGACCACCGGACTATCAGCCTCTCATGTCACATAACGAAGCTACTTCTGAGAATAATTATGAGAAGAACAAGGAAAAAGATAAAAATGGAAATAGCAGATGAACAGTTTGGATTTGTTGAAGGAAAGGGAACACACAATGGCATTTATGCTTTACGAACACTAACAGAAAGAGCTTTAGAAGTACAGAAGGATCTCTACTTATGCTTCATTGATTACACCAAGGCATTTGACAAGGTGAAACATAATGAAATTATTAAAATGCTTGAAGACATCAATATAGACGGCAAAGGCCTGAGGATTGTAAAACATCTATACTGGCAGCAAGAAGCAGCAGTTCGAGTTGAAAATAGAATTGGAAAATATCAACCTATAAAACAAGGGGTGCGACAAGGATGTGTACTATCTCCAGACCTTTTTTCTCTGTATAGCGAGAATATTCTAAGAACAATCATCACACAACCAGGCATAAAAATTGGAGGATACAATATTAACAACCTTCGGTATGCTGACGACACAGTACTGATAGCTGAGAACCAACAAGACCTGCAAAATCTCTTGGATAAAGTCGCCAAAGAAAGTGAACAGAAAGGCCTTACTTTGAATATTAAAAAGACAGAGGCTATGGTTATATCTAAGAAACAGAATCCACCAGCATGCAGTATTAAATTCAACGGAACTATTCTAAAGCAGGTGCAGAAATTCAAATACCTTGGAGCAGTAATAACTTCAGATGGGAAATGCAGAACAGAAATTACAAACAGAATAGGCCAAGCAAAGACTGCATTTCAGAGAATGAGAAACATACTGACCAACACATCCTTATCAATGAATGTTAGAAAACGAGTCCTAAAGTGCTATATTGAACCCATCTTGTTATATGGAAGTGAATCATGGACAATAGGCAAGTCTGCACAAAAATCATTGGAAGCAGCAGAAATGTGGTTTATTATAAGAATGTTGCGAATCCCCTGGACAGAAAAAATAACTAATGAAGAATGTAGGAGAAGAGTTGGAGAGACAAAAAAACCTTGTCAAAAAAGATAAGAGAGAGACAATGTACTTTCATATGACATGCAATGAGAAGAGGGGGCATTGAAAATATTATAACAACAGGAAAAATAGAAGGAAGAAGATCAAGAGGAAGACCAAGAGAAATGATACTGGACAGTCTGACGGGATGGTGTGAGAGGAGATCACCAACTGAACTGATGGCCTGCATGAAGGATCGCGTACTCTGGAGAAGCATAATAGCCAACGCCAGTCGGCACGGCACATGATGATGATGATGATGAAGATTATTAACTGTAATTTTTAATACTAGGAAGATTATTAACTGTAAACATTACTACTAGAAAGATTTTAACTGTAAACATTACTACTAGGAAGATTGTTAACTGTAAACATTACTACTAGGAAGATTGTTAACTGTAAACATTACTACTAGGAAGATTATTAACTGTAAACATTACTACTAGGAAGATTGTTAACTGTAAACATTACTACTAGGAAGATTGTTAACTGTAAACATTACTACTAGGAAGATTATTAACTGTAAACATTACTACTAGAAAGATTGTTAACTGTAAACATTACTACTAGGAAGATTGTTAACTGTAAACATTACTCTCTCTCTCTCTCTCTCTCTCTCTCTGAACCTTAAGTGCCCAGGGCACATGGGGCTTCCGCAAGGGTTTTCCACAAATGCCTGTCCTTCGCCTTTTTTTCTGCACTTGCAGAACATTACTACTAGGAAGATTGTTAACTGTAAACATTACTACTAGGAAGATTGTTAACTGTAAACATTACTACTAGGAAGATTGTTAACTGTAAACATTAATACTAGGAAGAGCTTGTTAGCTGAGTGGTTAGGCGCTCGGTTTGCTAATCTGGTGGTACCGAGTTCAGTTCCCGCAAGGGGATTTTTTCTGGTACATAAAGGCTCAGGGTCGACCCAGCCTCTAAAAACGGGTACCAGAAAAATTGGGAAGGTAAAGCAGCCAGGCATGATACTGACCACATCAGACTTTCATGTGCCGAAGGTCATGGAAAATACGGGCCTAACACCGTATTCCCCAATATGCCTTAATGGCATGGAGACGGGAATTTTACCTTCACCTGGATTTAGGGTACTTTCTTCTGGACTGAAGATTTTGCATTTCTTTAAAAATAATAACCACAAGTAGTGAGAACATCCTACACTCATCTGGAGCTGAATAAAGTAGCACTTCTCCTATATGGTGCTGAATAAAGTAGCATTTCTCCCATCTGGTGCTGAATAAAGTGGCATTTCCCAGAGAACAAAATCACAAAATGTCAGAAATAATGAGCTAAAGCAATGGGGACAGAACTCCACCTACAACGAGCACGCCATCTTTACCTCCAGGTTTCTGCTGACAGTAGGCCGGCCATTATGTCGCGCGAAATGTTCTCTCTCGTTCCTTCCTTCAGTCGACGTAGTCTTTTTGGTGACACCGTGCTGTCGGGGGGTGGTTGAGGGGAGGGGTGGCCCTATCACTGTTTTGCTGAAGAAGTCACACAAGCATTAGAATGAGCAGTGATACACAAAACACACCGCGTCACCATCATTCCCACAATCACTCTCACATGAAAGTGGGGGGGGGGGGGGGGGAGAGCCATTAGAAGTGAATGGTAAGAAGTAATAAATCCAACATCAAAAACATCACATGGATGTACTGTCCAAGCCACGCCGGAGTGGACGGAAACAACAAAGCCGACCAGCCAGCAGCAGGGGCCAAACCCAGAGGGCCTTCATCAAAATGGAAAAATCTGATCTATACAGACCTATCAAGCAACAGCTCGATGAACAAATGAAAGGCAACTTCCTCCAAAGTACCTCTCACATACGACTCAAAGTAGCCTAGGACAGTGGTTGCAAATCACAACTAAATGCTAGATCATGGACAACACAGAATCAACACAACATTGGAGTCATCTCCCTACAAACAATGAAGGAGATCCTGATGTCACAGCCCTGTTTTTACAGCTGCTTTCGGTATTTAGTATGGCTTTCTCTATGTGGTCTCTCAAGAGCATACAGAATACTCATAACCACACATACTATACAGAATACAAATACATGCACAAATCACATACGAGTGTAACAGAATACACCAGACATAAAAATACACACATACAACAGTTTTACGTTAACAACAAACTGCAGACATAAATGTAGCAGACGCTATTTGTTAGCAAAAGTAGCAGTGGTAGTAGTAGCAGCAGCAGCAGTAGTAATATTATTACTATTGTTATTAATATTCTAAGCAATATTAATAGAAGCAATGGTGGTAGTAGTAGTAGTAGTAGTAGTAGTAGTGGAGACAGCTATTGTAGTGTCAGCAGTAGTCGACATGTGACAAGAGACAAAAAGATGGCTTAGAAAAAATCTTCATTATCTCCCTTGTCCACGGTCCCAGAAACTTCTGTGCCCTAGTTGCATGATTTACAATTTATGACATACCTTTTTCTACTGACCTCGTTTAGTACTGACTGCTAGGTTCTCTGAACAGAACACAGTTCGTGGATCATTATAAACAGCAGGAAGTGGTAATGGCGTAGATTAGAGCAGTGGTTCTCAAACTGTGGTCTGCCTAGTATCACAGAAAACAAACTGTTTCTTGTGGTAGCAATTTACAATTATTTCTATACTGGTATGTTATACACAGGCTATTTCAAAATCATCTCTGCATTGCTAGTTAAACATTGTCAAAAATATACACAAACAACATGCAAAACTTACATATAAAACCTGCATACAAAGTTACATACAAAACTTACATACATAAACTTCCATACAAAACTTACATTCAAAACTTCCATATAAAAATTACATGCAAAACTTACATACGTAACGTACATACATAAACTTACATACAAAACTTACATAAACTTACATACAAAAATTACACAAACCTAAATACATAAACTTACACAGAAAATTTACATACCTGCATGGTTAAGTTTTACACAAAGATAGAGAGAGTAAGGAAAATGGGCAGAAGCAAGAATGGCAGAAAGCAAGATCAGTACACATAAATGAAGAAGGCACAACAATCCAATATTTCAACAAATGCCTTTTTTCAAGGATTACATACAAAAACAGCACAAAAGATAAAAACACAAAATGAACAGAAAAATCTATACTCAGCTTTCTCCTAGTAAGAAAGTTGAGCACAAAATGCGGCCAGATAGACGTAGTAGAGCACGAAGTGAAAGCCAATGACTGGCCAGTCTCCCTTATATACTTCATATTACAACTCTTGCACATAATGGTGTCGATGGCGCTGCGAGAAGTGAAGGTATAACCATACTGAACTGATAACGTGGACTTTGAGAAGGAAACATGGTTTGTCTGAACAACAACAAAAACGGACAAGTATTGCATCTACGGCCAGCACAACGTTTGGTACCAGAGAAAGTCGTGTCTGCTGACTTGAGGCGCCTTCTAACAAGTTCTTGAGGTTCTTGTCCCTTCTGGACGACACTAGTGGAGACTCTACCGAGAGTTCTCGTGTGTCAGACTTGGCCTGAAAGAGATGGAGGTATCCAAGAGGGCACTGACACGGTCGCCAAGCACTCTTACCAAAGAGACTATTAAGGAAAACGAGACATCTCTGGCACTACAATCCGCTCCTGTTCTTCTCATGATCGACCTCGGAAGCCTCTGGAACAGCGCCTTATTTTCCAGACAGGCTGTCTCCACCCAAACTGGAATGAACAATAAATTCGGCTTTCTTTAAACTAAATTTCTACCTTGTCGATAACTCCTTCTATTTCTACTACTCATGCCCAACTTTCTTGTCTTAATCCCACTTACTTCGCTGCCTGATAAGTGTTGGGTTCTTGGTGCCTGATGAATGTTGGGTTTTTGTTGCTGATGAGTGTTGGGTTCTTTGTGTCTGATAAATGTTGAGTTCTTGGTTCCTGATAATTGTTGGGTTCTTGGTGCCTGATAATTGTTGGGTTCGTGGTGCCTGATAATTGTTAGGTTCTTGGTGCCTGATAATTGTTAGGTTCTTGGTGCCTGATAATTGTTGAGTTCTTGGTATCTGATAATTGTTGGGTTCTTGGTGCCTGATAATTGTTGGGTTCTAGATGCATGATAATTGTTGAGTTTTTGGTGCCTGATAATTGTTTGATTGTTGGTGTCTGATAATTGCTGGGTTCTTGGTGTCTGATAATTATTGGGTTCTTGGTATCTGATAATTGTTGGGTTCTTGGTGCCTGATAATTGTTGAGTTCTTGGTGCCTGATAATTATTTGGTTCTTGGTGCCTGATAATTATTTAATTCTTGATGCCTGATAATTGTTGGGTTCTTGGTGAGTAATAATTGTTGGGTTCTTGGCGTCTGATAATTGCTGGGTTCTTGATGCCTGATAATTTGTAGGTTCTTGGTGCCTGATAATTGCCTAATAAATGTTAGGTTCTTGGCGTCTGATAATTGTTGGATTCTTGGTGCCTGACAATTTGTAGGTTCTTGGTGGCTGATAATTGCCTAATGATTTTTAGGTTCTTGATGCCTGATAATTGTTGGGTTCTTGGTGCCTGATAATTATTTGGTTCTTGGCGCCTGATAATTGTTGAGTTCTTGATGCCTGATAATTGTTGGGGTCTTGGTGCCTGATAATTGTTGGGTTTTTGGTGCCTGATAATTGTTGGGGTCTTTGTGCCTGATAATTGTTGGGTTCTTGGTGCCTGATAATTGTTGAGTTCTTGGTGCCTGATAATTATTTGATTCTTGGTGTCTGACAATTGTTGGATTTTTGGTGCCTGATAATTATTTGGTTCTTGGTGCTGATAATTGTTGAGTTCTTGGTGCCTGATAATTGTTGGGTTCTTGGTGAGTAATAATTGTTGGGTTCTTGGCGTCTGATAATTGCTGGGTTCTTGATGCCTGATAATTTGTAGATTCTTGGTGCCTGATAATTGCCTAATAAATGTTAGGTTCTTGGCGTCTGATAATTGTTGGATTCTTGGTGCCTGACAATTTGTAGGTTCTTGGTGGCTGATAATTGCCTAATAATTTTTAGGTTCTTGGTGCCTGATCATTGTTGGGTTTTTGGTGAGTAATAATTGTTGGGTTCTTGGCGTCTGATAATTGTTGGGTTCTTGGTGCCTGATAATTATTTGGTTCTTGGCGCCTGATAATTGTTGAGTTCTTGATGCCTGATAATTGTTGGGGTCTTGGTGCCTGATAATTGTTGGGTTTTTGGTGCCTGATAATTATTTGGTTCTTGGCGCCTGATAATTGTTGAGTTCTTGATGCCTGATAATTGTTGAGGTCTTGGCGCTTGATAATTGTTGAGGTCTTGGTGCCTGATAATTGTTGAGTTCTTGATGTCTGATAATTGTCGGGTTCTTGGTGCCTGATAATTATTTGGTTCTTGGCGTCTGATAATTGTTGATGTCTTGGCGCCTGATGCTTGTTGAGTTCTTGGTGCCTGATAATTGACTGAACTAAATGTAA
Source organism: Achatina immaculata (assembly GCA_009760885.1). Classification (NCBI taxonomy): domain Eukaryota; kingdom Metazoa; phylum Mollusca; class Gastropoda; order Stylommatophora; family Achatinidae; genus Lissachatina; species Lissachatina immaculata. The sequence goes on from CM019696.1 coordinate 31,702,912, forward strand.
ACACTTTCACTGACTGGTGCAGGAAACGTCCTATGAATCCCAAAGCTGACGTATCACATTGCTTGAGGGAAACTAGAGTGCACCCCGTATAGTTACCCGGGCGCTACCTTCTGACTTCGTATACCAATAAACCAAGAAAGAGGAAAAATCACAGAGTCTGTACTCAACACACAACAAGACATTACACCAATGATAATGATGAACTAAGCACGTGATCTAAATATACAAGGTTTAATTCACACAAAGCCTTACGAGAACGTCAACAAACAATAAACTGACATAACAACGGTAATATTAACCAGCGTAGCATGAAACAAATAACAGTACAAAACGATAAGCACAATTACAATACTGTAAAATCTCTGACCTTCTGCACCATCAAAAATATAACGGCCTGAATCACACAAGAAGTACTAACTCACGGCTATCTCAACATCCTGTGTCTCCTCTAAACCAACAGTGCACTAGCACTACATCTTCACCAGATTCTCTTCGCCCTGAATGCTCACTTCTAAATGACTTAGAGACTTACAAAACATACAGACAGCAGCTGCCAGTAACACTCACTGACAATATCAGACAAATCATCAGGCAGACAGTCTGACCATGAATGCTTGGCAAAGAGATTAGGAGAAAGGGAAGGGGCAAAGTTGTATAACGGGAGCTGAATACTTTAAGAGTTAATGTTATGGCTGAGATGTGCATTCAAAGCCGGATCATAAGATTATACCTGCTACAAGACGACTAAAATAGACGCTTGCTAACGTTACACAAGGTTAGACTTACACGTCGCTCGTGGGTACAAGTTGAGACATGTCTAGGGGCTTAAATAGAATTTAATAGAAATGAAAAAAAAAAGACGTGATAATTGTTGGGTTTTTGGTGCCTGATAATTGTTGGGGTCTTTGTGCCTGATAATTGTTGGGTTCTTGGTGAGTAATAATTGTTGGGTTCTTGGTGCCTGATAATTATTTGATTCTTGGTGTCTGACAATTGTTGGATTTTTGGTGCCTGATAATTATTTGGTTCTTGGTGCCTGATAATTATTTAATTCTTGGTGCCTGATAATTGTTGGGTTCTTGGTGAGTAATAATTGTTGGGTTCTTGGCGTCTGATAATTGCTGGGTTCTTGATGCCTGATAATTTGTAGATTCTTGGTGCCTGATAATTGCCTAATAAATGTTAGGTTCTTGGCGTCTGATAATTGTTGGATTCTTGGTGCCTGACAATTTGTAGGTTCTTGGTGGCTGATAATTGCCTAATAATTTTTAGGTTCTTGGTGCCTGATCATTGTTGGGTTTTTGGTGAGTAATAATTGTTGGGTTCTTGGCGTCTGATAATTGTTGGGTTCTTGGTGCCTGATAATTATTTGGTTCTTGGCGCCTGATAATTGTTGAGTTCTTGATGCCTGATAATTGTTGGGGTCTTGGTGCCTGATAATTGTTGGGTTCTTGGTGCCTGATAATTATTTGGTTCTTGGCGCCTGATAATTGTTGAGTTCTTGATGCCTGATAATTGTTGAGGTCTTGGCGCTTGATAATTGTTGGGGTCTTGGTGCCTGATAATTGTTGAGTTCTTGATGTCTGATAATTGTCGGGTTCTTGGTGCCTGATAATTATTTGGTTCTTGGCGTCTGATAATTGTTGATGTCTTGGCGCCTGATACTTGTTGAGTTCTTGGTGCCTGATAATTGACTGAACTAAATGTAAACACTTTCACTGACTGGTGCAGGAAACGTCCTATGAATCCCAAAGCTGACGTATCACATTGCTTGAGGGAAACTAGAGTGCACCCCTTATAGTTACCCGGGCGCTACCTTCTGACTTCGTATACCAATAAACCAAGAAAGAGGAAAATTCACAGAGTCTGTACTCAACACACAGCAAGACATTACACCAATGATAATGATGAACTAAGCACGTGATCTAAATATACAAGGTTTAATTCACACAAAGCCTTACGAGAACGTCAACAAACAATAAACTGACATAACAACGGTAATATTAACCAGCGTAGCATGGAACAAATAACAGTACAAAACGATAAGCACAATTACAATACTGTAAAATCTCTGACCTTCTGCACCATAAAAAATATAACGGCCTGAATCACACAAGAAGTACTAACTCACGGCTATCTCAACATCCTGTGTCTCCTCTAAACCAACAGTGCACTAGCACTACATCTTCACCAGATTCTCTTCGCCCTGAATGCTCACTTCTAAATGACTTAGAGACTTACAAAACATACAGACAGCAGCTGCCAGTAACACTCACTGACAATATCAGACAAATCATCAGGCAGACAGTCTGACCATGAATGCTTGGCAAAGAGATTAGGAGAAAGGGAAGGGGCAAAGTTGTATAACGGGAGCTGAATACTTTAAGAGTTAATGTTATGGCTGAGATGTGTATTCAAAGCCGGATCATAAGATTATACCTGCTACAAGACGACTAAAATAGACGCTTGCTAACGTTACACAAGGTTAGACTTACACGTCGCTCGTGGGTACAAGTTGAGACATGTCTGGGGGCTTAAATAGAATTTAATAGAAATGAAAAAAAAAAGACGCTGAGATTGCTATAGTTCTTCTAAACTGATTCAAAACATGTGCACTTAGCAGAAGGTGGATTAGACTGTTCTCATCAGACTAGAACCAAGCACATTTATAAGAAGTTTGATTCAGTAAGCCGTTCTTACCAGACTAAAACCATGTAAACCTGACAGAAGATAGTTTAGATAAGCTGTCCTTGCCAGACTAGAACCATGTACACCTAGCAGCACATAATTTAGATAAGCTGTTCTTACCAGAATTAAACCATGCAGACCTGACAGAAGATAGTTTAGATAAGCCGTTCTTACCAGAATTAAACCATGCAGACCTGACAGAAGATAGTTTAGATAAGCCGTTCTTACCAGAATTAAACCATGTAAACCTGACAGAAGATAGTTTAGATAAGCCGTTCTTACCAGAATTAAACCATGTAAACCTGACAGAAGATAGTTTAGATAAGCTGTTCTTACCAGAATTAAACCATGTAAACCTGACAGAAGATAGTTTAGATAAGCTGTTCTTACCAGAATTAAACCATGTAAACCTGACAGAAGGTAGTTTAGATAAGCCGTTCTTACCAGAATTAAACCATGTAAACCTGACAGAAGATAGTTTAGATAAGCCGTTCTTACCAGAATTAAACCATGTAAACCTGACAGAAGATAGTTTAGATAAGCCGTTCTTACCAGAATTAAACCATGTAAACCTGACAGAAGATAGTTTAGATAAACTGTTCTTACCAGACTAAAACTGTGTACACCTTGCTGCAGATAGTTTATATAAGCTGTTCTTACCAGAAGAAAACCATGTACACAATGCAGCAGATAGTTTAGATAAGCTATTCTGACAAGACTAACAACATATACACCTAGCATGAAATAATTTAGAAAACCTGTTCTTACCAGACTAAAAATATGTACACCTTGCATCAGATAGTTTAAATAAGCCTTTCTTACCAGACTAAAACCATGAACACCTTGCATCAGATAGTTTAGATAAGCTTTTCTTTTCAAAATAAAACCATCTACATCTAGCAGCAGATAGTTTAAATAAGCTGTTCTTATCAGAATAAAACCATGTACACTTAGCAGCACATAATTTAGATAAGCTGTTCTTACCAGATTAAAACTATGTACACCTAGAAGGATGTGGATTAGATAGGTTGTTCTTACCAGACTAAAACCATATACACCTAGCAGCAGATAGTTTAGATAAGCTGCTCTTACCAGAATAAAACTATCTACACCTAGAAGCAGATAGTTTAGATAAGCTGTTCTTACCAGACTAAAACCATGTATTTCATGCAGTAGATAGTTTAGATAAGCTGATCTTATCAAAATAAACCCAGTACACCTAGCATAAAACATTTTAGATAAGCTGTTCCTACCAGACTAAAACCATGTACACGTAGCAGCAGACAGCTTAGATAAGCTGTTCTTACCAGAAGAAAACCATATATCCACCTACCATCAAATAATAAAGATAAGCTGTTCTCATCAGACTAAAACCATGTACACCTAGCAGCATGTGGATTAGATAAGTTGTTCTTATCGCTATTTGTTAGCAAATGTAGCAGTCGTAGTAGTAGTAGTAGTAGTAGTAGTAGTAGTAGTAGTAGTAGTAGTAGTAGTAGCGATAATGGAGACAGCAGTAGTGTCAGCAGTATTCGACATGTAACAAGAGACAAAAAGATGTCTTAGAACTTACCGGGTGAAAGCATATAAAACATGAAATCTCTTAGAACTTACCGGGTGAAAGCATATAAAACATGAAATCTCTTAGAACTTACCGGCTGAAAGCATATAAAAAAACGTCTAACAGTTACAAGGGAGTTTGCTATCCCAGGTTAATGTTCAAATCTTTATTATCTCCCTTGCCATGGTCCCGGAAACGTCTGTGCCTTAGTTGCATGATTTACAAGTTATGACATACCTTTTCCCACTGACCTCGTTAAATACTGACTGTTCTCTGAACAGAACACAGTTCTTGGAATCACTATCAATAGCAGAAAGTAGTAACGACGTAGATTAGAGCAGTGGTTCTCAAACTGTGGTCCGCCTAGTATCAAAGAAAACATATTGTTTCTTGTTATAGCAAATTTACAACTGTTTCAAAATCATCTCTGCAAGGCTAGTTAAACATTGTCACAAAGTATACACAAACAAAATGTACTACATGCAAAACTTACATACAAAACGTACATACAAAACTGCCATATAAAAATTACATGCAAAACTTACATACGCAACTATATACATAAACTTACATACAAAAATTACACTAACTTACATACGTAAGCTTACACAGAAAATTTACATAACTGCATGGTTACGTTTTACACAAAGATATAAAGAGTAAGGAAAATGGGCATAGGCAAGAATGGCAGAAATCAAGATAAGTATATATAAATGAAGAACGCACAAAAATCCAATACTTCAACAAATGAATTTTTTCAAGGATCACGAACAAAAACAGCACAAAAGATAAAAACACACAAAACGGACGATAAATTTATACTTAGCTTCCTCTTAGTAAGAAAGCTGAGCACAAAATGTGGCCAGATAGACATAGTAGAGCACGAAGTGAAAGCAAACGACTGGCCAGTCTCCCTTATATACTTCATATTACAACTCTTGCACATAATGGTGTCGATGGCGCTGCGAGAAGTGAAGGTATAACCATACTGAACTGATAACGTGGACTTTGAGAAGGAAACATGGTTTGTTCGAACAACAACAAAAACTGACAAGTATTGCATCTACGGCCAGCACAACGTTTGGTACCAGAGAAAGTCATGTCTGCTGACTTGAGGCGCCTTCTAACAAGTTCTTGAGGTTCTTGTTCCTTCTGGACGTCACCAGTGGAGACTCTACCGAGAGTTCTCGTGTGTCAGACTTGGTCTGAAGGAGATGAAGGTAACGAAACAGGATGTCCTTAACCGCCAAACTGCAGCTCTCGCATTATCATTTATGCCATTATGTGCAAGCGTTGTGATATGCACTATGTGGGGGAAACTGGTTTACGCTTAGGAGATCAGTTTTGTCAGCTTATGAAGGACATGTCCAAGAGTGCACTGACACGGTCGCCAAGCACTCCTACCAAAGAGACCATTAAGGAAAACGAGACATCTCTTGCACTGCAATCCGCTCCTGTTCTTCTCATGATCGACCTCGGAAGCCTCTGGAACAGCGCCTTATTTTCCAGACAGGCTGTCTCCACCCAAACTGGAATGAACAATAAATTCGGCTTTCTTTAAACTAAATTTCTACCTTGTCGATACCTCTTTCTATTTCTACTACTCATGCCCAACTTTCTTGTCTTAATCTCACTTACTTCACTGTCTGATAAGTGTTTTATTCTTGGTGCCTGATGAGTGTTGAGTTCTTAGTGCCTGATAATTGTTGGGTTCTTTGTGTCTGATACTGTTGAGTTCTTGGTTCCTGATAATTGTTGGGTTCGTGGTGCTTGATGAGTGTTGGATTATTGGTGCCTAATAATTGTTGGGTTCTTGGTGTGTGATAATTGATGGGTTCTTGGTGCCGGATAATTGTTGGGTTCATGGTGTCTGATAATTGTTAGGTTCTTGGTTTCTGATAATTGTTGGGTTCTTGGTGCCTGATAATTGTTGGATTCTTGGTGCCTGACAATTTCTAAGTTCTTTCTGCCTGACACTTGTTGGAATCTTGGTGCCTGATAATTGTTGGATTCTTGGCGCCTGATAATTGTTGGTGTCTTGGCGCCTGATAATTGTTGAGTTCTTGGTGCCTGATAATTGACTGAACTAAATGTAAACACTTTCACTGACTGGTGCAGGAAACGTCCTATGAATCCCAAAGCTGACGTATCACATTGCTTGAGGGAAACTAGAGTGCACCCCTTATAGTTACCCGGGCGCTACCTTCTGACTTCGTATACCAATAAACCAAGAAAGAGGAAAAATCACAGAGTCTGTACTCAACACACAACAAGACATTACACCAATGATAATGATGAACTAAGCACGTGATCTAAATATACAAGGTTTAATTCACACAAAACCTTACGAGAACGTCAACAAACAATAAACTGACATAACAACGGTAATATTAACCAGCGTAGCATGGAACAAATAACAGTACAAAACGATAAGCACGATTACAATACTGTAAAATCTCTGTCCTTCTACACCATAAAAAATATAACGGCCTGAATCACACAAGAAGTACTAACTCACGGCTATCTCAACATCCTGTGTCTCCTCTAAACCAACAGTGCACTAGCACTACATCTTCACCAGATTCTCTTCGCCCTGAATGCTCACTTCTAAATGACTTAGAGACTTACAAAACATACAGACAGCAGCTGCCAGTAACACTCACTGACAATATCAGACAAATCATCAGGCAGACAGTCTGACCATGAATGCTTGGCAAAGAGATTAGGAGAAAGGGAAGGGGCAAAGTTGTATAACGGGAGCTGAATACTTTAAGAGTTAATGTTATGGCTGAGATGTGCATTCAAAGCCGGATCATAAGATTATACCTGCTACAGGACGACTAAAATAGACGCTTGCTAACGTTACACAAGGTTAGACTTACACGTCGCTCGTGGGTACAAGTTGAGACATGTCTGGGGGTTTACATAGAATTTAATAGAAATGAAAAAAAAGACGCTGAGATTGCTATAGTTCTCTTAAACTGACTCACAACATGTGCACTTAGCACAAGGTGGATTAGATTGTTCTCACAAGATTAGAACCAAGCACACTTATAAGAAGGTTGATTCAGTAAGCCGTCCTTGCCAGACTAAAACCATGTACACCTAGCAGCACATAATTTAGATAAGCTGTTCTTACCAGACTAAAACCATGTACACCTAGCAGCAGATAGTTTAAACAAGCTGTTCTTACCAGACTAAAACAATGTAGATAGTTTAGATAAGCTGTTCATGTGTACACTTAGAAGTCAAGAAAAGAAGAAAGATTTACAGCCAAGTAATGAAATAACAGGTACACAAAGCTGTAAATAAGCTATAATTGTTCAGGGTATGCAAGGGTCAGTTAACTCAAATAATGGAAAAATAAAACAGTACACATAACACTTGATAATAGTGGCACTGTGAAATCAAAACAATTGTTAGATGAAAATAATGATAAACATTTCGAGCATCCACTTGTAGACTGATAAGTAGAGGTATATAGCGATATATTTTTCCTTAGAGGAAGAAAAAGGGAACAGAAATGGCAGTAATAAACAAGAAGATTAGCACACAGAAACGAAAAAAAAAAAATTAGCGGTCCAGTATTTCAGCACAATGTCTTCGTCAAGAATGACAGAAACGGCAGAAGATAATTACTCGCAGAAAATGGGAAACAGGCTGATAGATATTCTCCTGGTATGAAGGTCGAATATGGAATGAACAGATAAGGACAGAGCTCTTGTATGAAACACTCAAATGTTATGTTAAAATTTTTTTTATTTCAATCCTGATGGTAAAACAATCCAGTTGCAACAGTAAAATATGGTAACTGATATGAATTGCAACCAAACTATGACAAATGTTTGTAATAAATTTACAGAGTAATAAAAAAAATAAATATAATGACTGGAGACTTACACAAAATGAGTTCGATATTGCGGGATGAAAATAACATTTGAAATTTCTGCGCAATCTAAACTTTTTCTCTGTAAATAGAATTTCCTCTTGTTCTGTCTTAGTTGCTCAACTACTGGAAGGATTTATCAGACTGGCAAAGGCACAAGAACGAATACAACAGGCTCGTTTTAAAACACATCCTGGTCTGACTAAACAGTATACGTGAAGCCTAAGAGAAATAAAGTCTTAATTTCCGTTCAGACGAGTAGCTTTTGTCAGGACATAACTTGCTTTCTACATACGCCCACTATTGTACACATTCAGTTTTACATATAAGACCGTCTACACATACACTTGAAAATAGTGGCACTGTGAAATCAAAACAATTGTTAGATGAAAATAATGATAAACATTTCGAGCATCCACTTGTAGACTGATAAGTAGAGGTATATAGCGATATATTTTTCCTTAGAGGAAGAAAAAGGGAACAGAAATGGCAGTAATAAACAAGAAGATTAGCACACAGAAACGAAAAAAAAAAATTAGCGGTCCAGTATTTCAGCACAATGTCTTCGTCAAGAATGACAGAAACGGCAGAAGATAATTACTCGCAGAAAATGGGAAACAGGCTGATAGATATTCTCCTGGTATGAAGGTCGAATATGGAATGAACAGATAAGGACAGAGCTCTTGTATGAAACACTCAAATGTTATGTTAAAATTTTTTTTATTTCAATCCTGATGGTAAAACAATCCAGTTGCAACAGTAAAATATGGTAACTGATATGAATTGCAACCAAACTATGACAAATGTTTGTAATAAATTTACAGAGTAATAAAAAAAATAAATATAATGACTGGAGACTTACACAAAATGAGTTCGATATTGCGGGATGAAAATAACATTTGAAATTTCTGCGCAATCTAAACTTTTTCTCTGTAAATAGAATTTCCTCTTGTTCTGTCTTAGTTGCTCAACGACTGGAAGGATTTATCAGACTGGCAAAGGCACAAGAACGAATACAACAGGCTCGTTTTAAAACACATCCTGGTCTGACTAAACAGTATACGTGAAGCCTAAGAGAAATAAAGTTTTAATTTCCCTTCAGACGAGTAGCTTTTGTCAGGACATAACTTGCTTTCTACATACGCCCACTATTGTACACATTCAGTTTTACATATAAGACCGTCTACACATACACTTGAAAATATACAAATATTGCTGTTGGTGTTGTCATAACAGGCGCATAAAAATTCGTGTAGAAATAAACTTCCTGTGCACACACGAAGATTTCATTTCTGTGTAGGGGATACTGCGTTGACGGCATGCAACGTTGATATGCGTGTCTGTTTGTTACAATGGGGGAAAAAGTGGAGGAATTTAATATGATTAATACCGTGCTGAATGATGATTATGTGACATTCCTTCACTTTATTTTTCCTAGAAAGTGAAACAGAAACTAGACCGAACTCAAGTCGTGGCTTATCTGTAAAAAATATTCAGAATCACATGATGTAACAGAATCACATGATATCAATATCAAACTACAAGCTATGCATAAAACTTGAAAAACTGCACTTAACAATCAGAGACTGAGGACAGACATTTGAACAAGGCAATGTCTATCCGCGCACCGGCCTGTGACCTACATTTAAACTGCGCATATATAAGATACAACGAAAAAAATGTTCTACCGTCCGGCTAGCTCAGTCACTAGGAGCACGAGTCTAGTGATATAGAGATTATGGGTTCGAACTCCACTTTTGACGAATTATTATTTTTTTTTCCACTTTTTAAAGGTATATAATTATGACATTATTTACTTGTCTTTTTATTTAGAAAACTTTATTTTATTATTATTTTTTTTAAAGAAAAGCAGTTTCGCATGTCCCCTGACCTTTTGTTCCGGACGGAGAAATCGCTCCACCCCGAATTCGGTTAGGACCCTGGGTCGACTATCTGTCCTGGAAGGAGTAAACGTCGCACCCCTAATTCTGTTAGGACTCTGGCTCGACTGTCTGTCCTGGAAGGAGTAAACGTCCCACCCTGAATTCTGTTAATCTGAATAGATCCCCTTTAATCGACAACTTTTTTTTTGTAAATCGCAATCGCACGTCAGCAGACACATTTTTTTTTTTCTGAAAAACTGTTGTGACAAACACATTTGTGACAATCTATTGGGAATCAGTGAACAATTTTGTGACAACCTATTGGGAATCAGTGAACAATTTTGTGACAATCTATTGGGAATCAGTGAACAATTTTGTGACAATCTATTGGGAATCAGTGAACAATTTTGTGACAATCTATTGGGAATCAGTGAACAATTTTGTGACAATCTATTGGGAATCAGTGAACAATTTTGTGACAATCTATTGGGAATCAGTGAACAAATTTGTGACAATCTCTTGGGAATCAGTGAACAATTTTGTGACAATCTATTGGGAATCAGTGAACAATTTTGTGACAATCTATTGGGAATCAGTGAACAATTTTGTGACAATCTATTGGGAATCAGTGAACAAATTTGTGACAATCTCTTTGAAGTCCGGGAACAATTTTGTGACAATCTCTTTGGAGTCAGGGAACAATTTTGTGACAGTCTTTTGTGAGTCGGTGAACAATTTTGAGACAATCTCTTATGAGTCAGCGAATACTTTTGTGACAATCTTTTGTGAGTCAACAAACAAATTTGTGACAATCTCTTGTGAGTCAGCAAACAAATTTGTGACAATCTCTTGTGAGTCAATGAACATTTGTGTGACAATCTTTTGTTAGTCAGTGAACAATTTTGTGACAATGTGTTGTAAGGCGGAGAACAACTGAATTGTTCCACACATATGAGTGTCATGTGAATTTTATACAGAAAATCTTTCATTGCTGAGCATGTTGGTTCTTTCGCCGAAAAACTTTTATCATGATCATCATAAACTTCTTAATTAAATTCACATTATAAAAAAACATGGGGGGGGGGGGGGGGGGAAGGGCAGAAACAATGGTAGATTGTAATATACTGAAGCAGTGGGAGACGGTACAAGTTTGTGAAGTGAGACCAACTCTTTCCTGTCATCTGGTAAGTCTAGGAGATAACTCATGTTTGTTTGTGAAGTGAGACCAACTCTTTCTTGTCATCTGACAAATATGAGAGATAATTCTTGTTTGTCACGAGAAGAAAGAGGCCTGCTCTTAATGTGAAACTCATCTGCAGATTGTCATCAACGAAACGTGTTTCTCACTTGAAAGCTAAAGATGCTACAAAAAACTGATGAAAATATTATGGATAAAAAAGTCGGAAAATGCAGTATCACTTTCTGATTCAGTTTCACTACGTTTCTAAAAATCGAAGACATTTTCTAGAAACATCACGAAATAGATCGTTCCAAGAGATGTCCTGGGTCCTCTGCTCACACGTCCCTAGTTATTTCACCATGTCTGGCGATTGACTACCAGTCAGTCCACTTAGACAAAGAGTTTTACCAACATAAGTGAAAGTTATCTGTGCCTTCTTCAATGAATATTTAAATTTTTAAAAAAAAATCAGACAAACTGAACATTGGGAATTCATTCAGTCATTAGCGGGGTTTGGGTGTTGTGGGATGGTGGGGTAGTGAAGGTTAGGGAAACACGATCCCATCAGACACTCACACAATACGTGGACGGGAGATTCTTCACAATCTCACACAATACGTGGAAGGGAGATTCTTCACAATCTCACACAATACGTGGAAGGGAGATTCTTCACAATCTCACACAATACGTGGAAGGGAGATTCTTCACAATCTCACACATTACGTGGAGGGGAGATTCTTCACAATTTCACACAATACGTGGAAGGGAGATTCTTCACAATCTCACACATTACGTGGAGGGGAGATTCTTCACAATTTCACACAATACGTGGACGGGAGATTCTTCACAATCTCACACAATACATGGAAGGGAGATTCTTCACAATCTCACACAATACGTGGAAGGGAGATTCTTCACAATTTCACACAATACGTGAAAGGGAGATTCTTCACAATCTAGGCAAGCATGATATTCCACTTCGACATATCCTTGTTTTGCTGATTTTATCTTCATTGTATAGTATCAGTCATATGTTTGTTACTATGACACTCGATTGGTTTTTTTCTCTCTATCTTATCTTGTAGCCGTTTTTTTTTCTCTCTATCTTTTCTTGTAGCGGTTTTTTTTTCTCTATCTTATCTTGTAGAGGTTTTTTTCTGTCTATCTTATCTTTTAGCCGTTTTTCTCCCTATATTATCTTGTAGCTATTTTTCTCTCTATCTTATCTTGTAGCGGTTTTTTTCTCCCTATCTTATCTTGTAGCGGTGTTTTTCGCCCAAACTTATATTGTAGCTGTTTATTTTTCTCATTGTCTTATCTTGTAGCTGTTTTTTTTCTCATTATCTTATAATTTATCTGGGGTTTTTTTTCTCCCTGTCTTATCATGTAGCTGTTTTTTCTCCCTATCTTATCTTGTATTGGTTTTTTCTCTCTATCTTATCTTGTATTGGTTTTTTCTCCCTATCTTATCTTGTATTGGTTTTTTTCCTCCCTATCTTGTATTGGTTTTTTCTCCTTATCTTATCTTGTATTGGTTTTTTCTCTCTATTTTATCTTGTATTGGTTTTTTTCTCCCTATCTTATCTTGTATTGGTTTTTTTCTCCCTATCTTATCTTGTAGCGGTATTTTTCTCATCTTGTATTGGTTTTTTTCTCCCTATCTTATATTGGTTTTTTCTCCCTATCTTATCTTGTATTGGTTTTTTTCTCCCTATCTTATATTGGTTTTTTTTCTCCCTATCTTATATTGGTTTTTTTCTCCCTATCTTATATTGGTTTTTTCTCCCTATCTTATATTGGTTTTTTCTCCCTATCTTGTATTGGTTTTTTCTCCCTATCTTATATTGGTTTTTTCTCCCTATCTTATATTGGTTTTTTCTCCCTATCTTATCTTGTATTGGTTTTTTCTCCCTATCTTATATTGGTTTTTTCTCCCTATCTTATCTTGTATTGGTTTTTTCTCCCTATCTTGTATTGGTTTTTTCTCCCTATCTTATCTTGTATTGGTTTTTTCTCCCTATCTTATCTTGTATTGGTTTTTTTCTCCCTATCTTGTATTGGTTTTTTTCTCTCTATCTTATATTGGTTTTTTTCTCCCTATCTTGTATGGTTTTTTCTCCCTATCTTATCTTGTATTGGTTTTTTCTCCCTATCTTATCTTGTATTGGTTTTTTCTCCCTATCTTGTATTGGTTTTTTCTCCCTATCTTATCTTGTATTGGTTTTTTCTCCCTATCTTATCTTGTATTGGTTTTTTCTCCCTATCTTATCTTGTATTGGTTTTTTCTCCCTATCTTATCTTGTATTGGTTTTTTCTCCCTATCTTATCTTGTATTGTTTTTTTCTCCCTATCTTGTATTGGTTTTTTCTCACTATATTATCTTGTATTGGTTTTTTCTCCCTATCTTATCTTGTATTGGTTTTTTCTCCCTATCTTATCTTGTATTGTTTTTTTCTCCCTATCTTGTATTGGTTTTTTCTCCCTATCTTATATTGGTTTTTTCTCCCTATCTTGTATTGGTTTTTTCTCCCTATCTTATCTTGTATTGGTTTTTTTCTCCCTATCTATCTTGTATTGGTTTTTTTCTCCCTATCCTATCTTGTAGCGGTATTTTTCTTATCTTGTATTGGTTTTTTCTCCATATCTTATCTTGTATTGGTTTTTTCTCCATATCTTATCTTGTAGCGGGTTTTTCTCCCTATCTTATCTTGTAGCAGTATTTTTCTTTTCTTGTAGCGGTTGTCTTATTGCGGCCGACCAGAAAGACACTCTGTACTCATTCTGAGGAGAATATGATCATTATTTAATGTTCTTGGCTTGCAGGTTATCAGTGCCTGTGGTCAGTGAAGTGAATTTACAAAGATGTTTTAATGTTAATATCTAAATCAATCAATCAAGTGCCGTGCCGTGTGGCGTAGGCGATCATTTCTCTCCACAATCCCCTGTCTGTAGATTTGTCTATGAGATCCGTCGGTGACTTTCTTCCTAGATACACTGACAGCCCACCCATTAACTTCTCTCTCTGTCTTCTTCTGTCTCTTCTTCTCTCAATTTTTTTCCAGTTGCTACAATGTGTTCCAATTTTCCTCTTTTCAGAAAATGTCCTACAAATCTCGTTTGTCTGCCTCTGATCTTTGCTGTAATTTGCCTTTTAACTCCAGCCTCTCTTAAGACTTCTTCATTGGTTTTCTTAGCTGTCTATGGTACCTTCAACATCCTTCTTATAAACCACATCACCATAGCCTTCATTTTCTACTGTGCTCTCTTATTCAGAGACCATGCTTCACATCCATAAAACAAAACTGGTTCGATGTAACATTTAAGTACTCGGAATCTTGTTTTCACTGATATGGATCTGTTGCACAAGATTTTCTGGAATGCTGACTTGACCTGAGCACGTATGTTTTTTATTTCGTTGTGAAATTTTCCCGTCAGCTGTTATAATTGTTCCTAAGTACTTGAATCTATCAATTTGTTTCAGTTCTGTGTCATCGATTATAATGCTTACTTTTGGTGGTATTCTTTTCTTTAGATCACCATCACTCCAGTCTTCTTTTTATTCAAGCTGAGATCTTTATTTTTACTTTCAAGAAACCACAATATCCAGAAGAGCCTGTAGCTCCCCTTCACTTTTAACAATCAGAACTGTGTCGTCTGCATATCTTAAGTTGTTAAGGTTGTGCCCGCCAAATGACATTCCTGGCAAGCTCTCAATATTCCTCATTATTTTTTTTCGCTCTACTAAGAGAAGAGGTCAGGAGATAGAACACATCCTTGTCTCACTCCCAGTTTTATGTCTTGGAATTCTCCTATTTGGTTCTCAACCTTCATTGCTGCTGATTGCTGCCAGTATATATTTTTGATGAGTTTCAGATCTTTCCCATCTATGTTGATGTCTTCCAGCATTCTTATAATTTCTAATACCTAAATGTCGATTCTTATTCTCTTTTCAAAATTCAAATTCGCCCACAGTTTAAAAAAATGTTAAGTGCAAAAAAAGAAACTGGAATTTCTGCGTAAATTTGAAACGTTTTGTGTATGAAAACAAATATGAGAAAAACTACGTTAGTTGATATAGGCTGTGACATGAAGTATGCAGGAAACTCTCTCCTGTAGAGAGCGTACACAACTCCTTCAGATCATAAGAGGAAGTATCCCCCTCTCAGACAAGTGTTTCCGCCCTATTAAACTCCTGACACTCTAAATAAAACAGCTGAGAAACACATAAATGCCTTTGAATGTAAATGCTACAGAAGAGTTCTCCAAATATCGTGGACACAAAAAAGAACAAATATATCTATACTACAAGAGCTTAATATTGAAGAAAGCTAGCTAGTGAAGAGGATTAAAGAGAGAAAACTTAAATATTTTGGACACATTAAACGTCATGATAATTTAGAGAAGACCGTATTGGAAGGATACATAATGGGGAAAAGAAAAAGAGGAAGACCAAGACGAAGATAGGTGCAAGACATCGTTGACGATCTGGAAATGGATGCAACAGCAGCAGGCCATCTTGCTCACAACTGAGAGGCCTACAGGAGTGATGTTTGGGAGGCAAAGTTCCGCAAGGGTCATGCAAATGAATGAATGAATGACTCTAAGTAAGGGGGGGGAGGCCTCTCTGGGTCATGACTCCCAGAGGTCTTGTGAGTTGTTGCTTTTCTTTTTCGTCTCAGGATTGAATCCGTGATCTTCCAGTTGGCACTGCACATTGAAGTGCGTCTTTAGCGATTTAGCTACGGAGGACTGGTATTGGTTGTGACAAAAGAAATTATTTATGTTCTCAGTGCTTGTTTTGCATACTCCATAGCCAGCATGAAGCCTTTTCTGCTGTTTCTGAAAGGCTTTTCAATGCCCTTGCTCTTGCTTGTCCCTTTATGCCCAGTTGCTTACACAGGTCATATGCTGATGTTGCTACGAATCCTCTCACTCCAACTTCTATAGCTATCACTTTTGCCCTGACTCCTGTCCCCTGCCTTAGTTGCTTGACCAGGTCATTGTACTTCTCACATTTGAATAAATGCTGCTTCTCTATCTATTTTTGTTTCGTACGGAACCGTAAGCTCGATCATTATTAGTTCCTGTTTTTCTATGGAGTACACTACAATGTCCGGTCGCATTCCTGTGTTCTTGATGGCAGTCGGGTATTCTCTTGACGATTTTTGCGGAAACAAACACAAAACGACAAGTTTAACTTGACAAAGAGACAAGTCATTTCACTTGTTTGTTGAAAGCATAAGATTAATCATGAAAATGCTTTCGAAATGGTTTAGAAACTGGCACCAGGTACAAACAGCATTTCGTAGCTGGTTACATCAATACATTCTACCTTTCTATCTTATATCCTTCCCGTGCCGTTAAACGTCACATAGGGCTCGCAAAGTAGTTCGCCAGTTTTTCCTGTCTTCAGCGAGTCTTTCAACCTCATCAAAGGATTTTATGCCTGTTAGTTTGGCCTCTCTTAACAACGCCCTCTTCAGAGTTTCACGCAGTCTGCCTCTTTTTCTTCGGCCTGTTGTATTCCACTTGATAGCTTTATTTTGTGTTTGGGGCCGACGAATGAGCTCCTCTGAATTGGCATCCCTGATGCTCGGTTGGTTTCTCTGCGAGTTTCCGTAACGATATCTTTTTTTCCCATCTGGAGTCGCCTCTAGATAGGTCCCAGGATAAGGTTGTTAGCCTTATGCCCAATTCCCGGTACATGATGTGTGACAGATCAAACGGAATTCCGCTGATTTCTGTATGCCGGCGAGAATGTTTAAAAAAAAAAAACGTCCGCCATCTTGCACGTCACGCCGGAAGTCTTCTACCTTTAGTATTGAAATAAAAAAACAAAAGGAAGAAGAGAGAGAGAGAGAGAGAGAGAGAGAGAGAGAGAGAGAGAGAGATCAGGGGAAAGAATAAAAGAGTGTAGACGGGAGGGGGATGAAAGAGGGAGGAAAACGGATAGATAGAAAGAGAGACAGAGAGAGAAATAAGAGAGCGATACATTGTAAGACTTCGTTTCCGGCCGGAGGCACCACAGTCACCCAGCTGTAGAAATGGGTACCCGACTTCTTCTGGTGTTGGGAAAGGAAAGGCGGCCAGGCGTGATACTGACCATATCACACTCTAGTGTGCTGACAGGTCAAAGAAAATATGGGCACTAACACCATATCCCTATGTGCCTCTAAGGCACGACAGGATTACCTTTACCTTACCTACATTGTAAGACAGCTTAGAGAAAGGAGAAAGAAGACAAGTAGATTGAGGTAAAGAAAGAGTGACAGAAAGAATGAGAGTGAGATGAAAATTAGAGAGAGAAGAAAAGAGCAAAAGAAAAAAAAAGAAATAGAGAAAAGACAATGAGAGAAATGTAAGTACAGAAAGGTTGAGGGAAAGAAAGAAAAACAGAGAATGGGAGATTAAGAAAGAGAGAAACAAAGAAGGAGGGAAAAAAACAAGGAGAAAATGAGAGAAAAAGATAAAACAGTGATAGGAAGACCAAGACAGAGAGAGAGAGAGAGAGAGAGAGAGAGAGAGAGAGAATATCTTACTGTGCCTCTTAGCCCAAAAGATCAACAAATTCACTCTTTAATTCAAAATAATTTGGTCACCTAATTATACTTTGTTACATTGAGCTCATTATTATCATTCCAGTTATTATCATGGCCTGCTGACATTCTAGAAGGTAGATATAAAAGTATACATAATACAAGTGATTATTACATATGAAATGTACATATAGTGAAGTTTTATGTTACTCTCTGTGCTTGTAAAACTGGACATGTTGGTGGACGTCTACGTATGTGTTTTTTTTATGTACGCGGATATTGTACAGTTGAGTAGGCGTGTGTTTAGCACTGATCACTTGTGTGTGTGTGTGTGATTGTAAAGTTGAGTAGCTCTGTCTGTGTGATTGTAAAGTTGAGTAGCTCTGTCTGTGTAATTGTAAAGTTGAGTAGCTCTATCTGTGTGATTGTAAAGTTGAGTAGCTCTGTCTGTGTGATTGTAAAGTTGAGTAGCTCTATCTGTGTGATTGTAAAGTTGAGTAGTTCTGTCTGTGTGATTGTAAAGTTGAGTAGTTCTGTCTGTGTGATTGTAAAGTTGAGTAGCTCTGTCTGTATGATTGTAAAGTTGAGTAGCTCTGTCTGTGTGATTGTAAAGTTGAGTAGTTCTGTCTGTGTGATTGTAAAGTTGAGTAGTTCTGTCTGTGTGATTGTAAAGTTGAGTAGCTCAATCTGTGTGATTGTAAAGTTGAGTAGCTCAATCTGTGTGATTGTAAAGTTGAGTAGCTCTATCTGTGTGATTGTAAAGTTGAGTAGTTCTGTCTGTGTGATTGTAAAGTTGAGTAGCTCTGTCTGTGTGTTTGTAAAGTTGAGTAGCTATGTATGTAATTGTAAAGGTAGGTAGATGTGTGTATTAGCACCTGATACTTGCCTGTGCGTGGATGTGATTGTAAAGTTGTGTAGCTGTGTGTGTGGGCACCTATTTTTTTGTTTCACAAATAAGACACTATTTGTTTACATTTAGACTATGAAATCTGGTTATAATCTCATATAACAGAGATCACAGTCGCGCAGGATTGTTTAATTTTGCCTGGAAAAATAATTACATATTACTTTTGAATTACTGCACACATTATGAGTCAAGTCTTTCTAGTTTTCTTGTAAACTTTCATTAATAATGCTATCAACAATTGTTGGTACATGTTTTCTGAACTGACACTGAAATTTAGACATGTATTTTTCATTCAGTTTTGTGTTCTCTATAAAAAATACATATAAATATGCTCAAAGTGATTGTGATGAGGATGTGGTGCCAAAGTTTCTGTCTCTCTATATCATCTACTTTTTTTTCTGTATGAGAGAGCAGTATAGTATATAAATCTACATTTATTTAATCTGCGAGGGAAAAGTGTAATATATTGATCTACTTTTTTCAATCTGTCGTATATAAATCTGCTTTTCTTCAATTTGTAAGGGAACAATGTAGTGTATTAATTAACAGTGTAGTGTATTAATCAACAGTGGAATGCATTAATCAACAATGTAGTATATTAATCAACAGTGTATTGTTTTAATTAACAGTGTGGTATATTAATCTATTTTTCTTCTGTCTGTGATCGAACAATATAGCGTATTGATCTACCCTTTTTCAGTCTGTAAGAGAACTATTTCGTGTATAAGCATGTAGTATATAAATACAGTACAGTCGAACCCACTTAATATCACATCGCTTTATGTCACAACTAGGATATTGTCACAGAAATTTGTATTCCCAACAAACTCCCATAAGTAATGAATGGGCTTTACTCCGGTTAATTTTATCCCGCTTATTGGTACAAATCGGTTAGTATCAAAGAGTTTTTGCTCCCGAAGGAGTTAAAGGACTCCTCTTTGTATCACAAACAGGGCGAGTCCAAGTTACCAACACCTTACAAAGAGTTATCAGCTTCGTGACTCATCAAAGAAGGGACCGGCCCTTTGATCACGGACTACATGTCACATCAACCTTCTGAATATGCAGGCATTAAAACTTAGGTGGGGTGAATGAAAGGCTTACCACAGCCACCCTTTCAAAAGGTCGTGATTAAAAACTGTGTCCTCTTTCAGTCATCGTGTGTCTTCTTTATCAAGACGTGGGCGGCGTTGTCTAGGTGGCAAAGCTAGTTGAGAGTTAGTCACTCTTGAGCAGTGCACCGTGAATTCTATGGTCTCGTATCTCGTTGTGACAGAGCATGGGTACTTAACGCAAACCTGTTGATCTGGATTTAAGCGCTAAAGTGAACATTCTGAAGCAAGAACATTGTGGATAATTGAGAACTGTCGTTGCAGCTGTATCGAAAGTTGTTAAAAAAGAAGAGCGGGCAGCAGTTCTGAAGGAAAATGTCATGTTTGATCAGTTCTTTTCAGCTGATGCCGATTTGCAGGCAACAGAACTGCGGTCAGTCGAAGAGATTGCTGCTAGCTGCAGTAAAAGCAAGATAAACAGTGACGCTGGGGATTGTGCTGATGACGTCAGTGAGTCCGTCACAGACCAGAAGCCAACCAAAGCTCAGTCTGTGAGCGTGTTTCTAGAACATGCGCTGGTTCGTTTCCAGCATACCTGGTGTGACGCAGGACGTTTTGGATGCAGTAGCGAGCTTAAAATATGTGGGACACACATACTGTATACTGGTAGCTGTAGCGTGCTTAAAATATGTGGGACATACATATTGCATACTGATGCAGTTAAATCACTAGTAATTGACCCCGCTTAATGTCACCATATTTTTTTACGGCCCTGTCGATGTGACAATAAGCGGGTTTATATAAATCTACTTTTCTTCAATCTGGGAGAGAACTATGTAGTGTATAAGTCAGTCATATGCATGTCCCTTGCGGAGCTTTGCCTCCCTAACAGTTTTCATGTAGGCCTCTCGGTTGTGAGCAAGATGCCCTGCTGCTGATGCATCTATTTGCAGATTATCAATGATGTCTCGCTGCCATTTCGCACTGGTCTTCCTCTCTTCCTTTTTCCCATTATGTACCCTTCCAAAACGGTCTTCTCTAGATTATCATGATATTAATGCGTCCAAAATATTTAAGTTTTCTCTGTTTAATCTTCTTTACTAGCCAGCTTTCTTCAACATGAAGTTCTTGAAGCATGGATATATTTGTTCTTTTTTGTGTCCATGATACTTGAAGAACTCTTCTGTAGCATTTACATTCAAAGGCATTTATGTGTTTCTCAGCTGTTTTGTTAAGTGTCCAGGTCTCACAGGCATATGTTGCGATGGGAAAGATGCATGCCCTTAAAAATCTTATTTTTGTGGTTCTGTCTGTTCCTCTTCACAGATTCTTTATTTGTTTAACTTTCTGAAGAGCTATAAATACCCTCCTTTTAATTTACTTCATTGTATCTCCATTATTAATTAGTAATGATCAAAGATATTCAAAACTCTCTACTTCTTCCAATTTTTCATCATTGATACATATTTCAGCTGCCTTATTTGCTTTGTCAGTTGTCATCAAGTTAGTTTTTTTCGCATTAAGATAGAGGTTTTGCTCTTCACTATTCTTACAGAATGACATAATTAGTTCTTCCAAACCTTTTGTGTTGTGGACAATAATACTGTGTCATCAGCATATCTAATCTCTGGTATTTCATAACCTTCAATTGTTATAGCATCGTAATATTCTTTGTCTACATCTTCTCTAACATTCCTCATTATATTTTCAGTATACAAGTTAAGTAAGTAAGGTGGCAATATGCACCCCTGACGGACCCCTTGTTTTATGTCAGACCAAGTTGTTGTTTTACCATTTATTCTTACTGCTGCCTGTTGGTCTAGATACAGCAGTGATATTAATTGTATTAAATGTGTTGGAAATCCCATTTTTTCCATTATTTCCCAAAGTTTCTGGTGTTATATACAATCAAATGCCTTTGAGTAGTCTATAAAGGATAAATATAGATTCACATTAAACCCTCTGCATTTCTCTATTATTAATCTTATATTGAATATATGATCTCTTGGTCCTCTTCCTTGCCTGAAACCAGCTTGGTCCATATTGACTTCTTCTTCTATTTTCTTTCGAAGTCTACCCATTTTGATTTTTAACAGAATTTTACTGGCATGACTAATCAGGGCAACAGTTCTGTAGTTTGTGCATAATTTCAGATTACCCTTTTTTGGCAGTGGTATGAATACAGTTCTTTTCCATTCTTTTGGCCAAATACCTGAATGCCATATTTTTTTACATAGTGCATGATAGTTTGTTGCACATTCCTTTCCTCCTGATTTAATAAGTTTCACTGTTATCTCATCACATCCTGGTGATCTACCATTTTTCAGATTCTTTATTGCCCATAAAACTTCTTCAATTGTTGGTTTTGGTTCTTTCTCATCCAATAATAATTCACACTGGTGATTTCTGCTTTCACTGTCAGTTGTATCATACATTCCTCTGCAATATTCCTTCTATCCTTCTAGAATTTCCTCTGTCTCTGTCAAGGTATTCCCCATCTCTTCGCAAATTACATTTAGCTTAGATGTGACATTTCTTGTCAATATCTTCATTTCTTTAAACATTTCACTATCTCTTCCACACTTCTAATGTCCTTCTATTCTTTCACAGCAATCTTGTATGTATTTTTGTTGGTCTTTTCTTATGTTTCTTCGTACTTCTTTTGTTAAAGATTTATATTCTTCTTTGTTTTCGTTTGTGACTTTCCATTGGGTCTTCATTTCTCTACGTTGTTTTATCAGTTCTAGTGTGCCTGCTGTAATCCATCCATTCTTTTGTGTTTTATTTACTGGAACCATGTCTTTAGCTGTTGTTATTAAGATATCTCTAGCCTGTGTAGCCAATTCATCTGTTGTCATTTCCACCTGTACATCCATCAGGATTTCGAAACAGTTTTCACTTCCATACCGTATTGTTCTGGTATTTTTGTAAGATCAAAGCGGAGTGGTCTTGATCCCGTTACTGTCTTTTTTATCTTTATCTTCATGTCTGCTATTAATAACTCATGGTCCGTTTCACAATCAGCACCTGGTAAAGTTTTTGCTGATGTTATACTTGACCTCCACTTTCTTTGCGCTAAAATGTAATCTATTTAATTCTTGGTTTTCCCATCAGGTGATGTCCATGTGTAAAGTCTTCTTGGGTGTTGTCTAAAAAGTGTGTGTAAATATATTAATCTACTTTTCTTCAATTGCAGTCCTCCAGTTGCTCTAAACTGAAACATATTCTCTAACGAAATGTTCGGCGAAGTTTCCAAACATTGGAGGATACTGTATGTCGTTCAACTTTCTGGATTTCTCGAGTTTCGTATGTCTTAAACACAGAACTGTTTATTGTAGTCATTTGTGCTGCAGGTGATTAAACTTCTGACATTTTGTGAGTTTCTTCTCCTGTCTTAACCATGAGTCTGTTCTCCTGTCTTAACCATGAGTCTGTTCTCCTGTCTTAACCATGAGTCTGTTCTCTTGTCTTAACCATGAGTCATTTCTCCTGTCTTAACCATGAGTCAGTTCTCCTGTCTTAACCATGAGTCAGTTCTCCTGTCTTAACCATGAGTCTGTTCTCCTGTCTTAACCATGAGTCTGTTCTCCTGTTCTCTATGATGCGAGGAAAGCGCAGCAAGTTCACTCTGTCCTCACATCCAGGGCCTGGACCTAGAGAAGATGTCACTGATATGAAAGCCAGACTGAACAGGGACATTGGCTGTGAGGACATCTCCTCGAGGACATCGGCTATGAGGACATCTCCTCGAGGACGTCTAGACAGCTCTGCATTGACTCTGTGGACATATTATCAAAGAAATATAGAAGTTCCTGCTGTCTGATTTTTTAAAGTAAACGTCGCAAGTCCTTGTTACGTCTTAGAGAAGTAAAGTCTTTGCTACATGTTAGAAAAGTCAAGTCTTTGTTACGTGTTAGAGAAGTCAAGTCTTTGTTACGTGTTAGACAAGTTATGTCAGAGACTGTCAGGAACTTTATTGAAAGTACCTGGCTAATGGGACATTGTCAACCAGCAATGAAGCGCAGAGAGGTGAGACTGGAAAACTCAT
Organism: Achatina immaculata; assembly: GCA_009760885.1. Classification (NCBI taxonomy): domain Eukaryota; kingdom Metazoa; phylum Mollusca; class Gastropoda; order Stylommatophora; family Achatinidae; genus Lissachatina; species Lissachatina immaculata. Next base: position 31,726,653 of record CM019696.1, read on the forward strand.
CAGCCCATCAATCTTCAGATCGACTGGTACAAATCCACAGGGAATAATTTCTGGGATGATTTCTGCATAGCCATAAAGTATACATCTGTGTAGAGCTGTACCTACGTGACCGTGTCAGCCAAAGTTGGACATAAAGCTAGCTTCTGAACCTGACACTCTTCTCATTTCCACTTTCACATCTGCTTCTAGTAACAGTCTGGAGTCCATCACTGCTTCTAGTAACAGTCTGAGTACATCACTGCTTCTAGTAACAGTCTGGAGTACACCACTGCTTCTAGTAACAGTCTGGAGTACACCACTCCTTCTAGTAACAGTCTGAGTACACCACTCCTTCTAGTAACAGTCTGAGTACACCACTGCTTCTAGTAACAGTCTGAGTACACCACTCCTAGTAACAGTCTGAGTACACCACTCCTTCTAGTAACAGTCTGAGTACACCACTGCTTCTAGTAACAGTCTGAGTACACCACTCCTTCTAGTAACAGTCACTGCTTCTAGTAACAGTCTGAGTACACCACTCCTTCTAGTAACAGTCTGAGTACACCACTCCTTCTAGTAACAGTCTGAGTACACCACTCCTTCTAGTAACAATCTGAGTACACCACTGCTTCTAGTAACAGTCTGAGTACACCACTCCTTCTAGTAACAGTCTGAGTACACCACTGCTTCTAGTAACAGTCTGAATACGCCACTGCTTCTAGTAACAGTCTGAGTACACCACTGCTTCTAGTAACAGTCTGAGTACACCACTGCTTCTAGTAACAGTCTGAGTACACCACTGCTTCTAGTAACAGTCTGAGTACACCACTGCTTCTAGTAACAGTCTGGAGTACACCACTCCTTCTAGTAACAGTCAGGAGTACATCACTGCTTCTAGCTGGAGATACAAAAAAAAATCTTGTCAACAAAATAAGATAGAGAGAGAGACAATGTACTTTCATAGGATATGCAATGAGAAGAGGGTGCATTGAAAATATTATAACAACATGAGAAATAGAGGGAAGAAGAGCCAGGGGAAGACCAATAGAAATGATACTGGACAGTCTGACGAGATGGTGTGAGAGGAGATCACCAGCTGAGCTAAGGGCCTACATGAAAGATCGGGTACTCTGGAGAGAAATAATAGCCAACGCCAGTCGGCACGGCACCTGATGATGATGAATCTTACGAGTTCTGGATCTCTCATAGAATATAAAGAAACGTTAACTGTAAAGTCAGTTTCTGCATCAGCGAACTTTGGTTCAGTGTCTGATGTCGTTTCCCTCTTGAGTTCTGGTGAGATTCTTGCTACCGCTTTTGCTGTTATAGATGCATGCGTGGTGCAGAAAAGGGTTCTTATTTCTTAAAGTTTGGAGCACAAAAGCCACCTGAGTGTTGTAGTCTACAAAAAAGTTCTGATTGATTAGAGAGATGACCCACTCTCTGGGTCGAAACTGGGCTTGTTGACAGTGTCACGTGACACGGATTATTTGCACCGACGGGTTTGTTCCAGTTCATTGGTTTGTTCCACGTTTGTTCCAATTCATGTGTTTGTTCTATGGACACAGACATTACTTTCCCGAAGAGAATGAAAAGAAATTGTGATAATACAAGAGAAGAAAGTTTCCAGCTTGGATGAAGTGAAGAATTGTGAGAATGTTTGTGTTGTGGACAGTGATACTGTGTCACCAGCATATCTAATCTCTGGTACGTCATAATCTCTATCAGTACAATATCGGATGTTTCATTCTTCCACGACACGTTATAGCGTTTCTTATTAGTTGCCCATGTTTTGTTATTGAATATTATGTGCTCCTATCTGGTTCACCAATGCATGTATCAACTGACGTAATGAATTGTCAGCGGAAGTGATGTACATGATTTGTCACATTGAAAAATTTGTCACATTGACAGATCTTTTAAACGGGTTTAAAATGAGTTGTCTTATCTACTGACCTATAATGTCACCTACTTCTGACCTGCAATGTCGTCTACTTCTGATCTTTATTGTCATCTACTTCTGATCATTATTGCCAGCTACATTTCACCTTTACTGTCACCAACATCTCATCTTTAGTATCATCTATTTCCGATCTTTAAAGTCAGCCACTGTTGATCATCTACTTTTTATCTTTAACAGCATATACTTCTGACTTTTAAATCATCTACTTCTGATCATTATTGCCAGCTACATTTCACCTTTACTGTCACCAACATCTCATCTTTAGTATCATCTATTTCCGATCTTTAAAGTCAGCCACTGTTGATCATCTACTTTTTATCTTTAACAGCATATACTTCTGACCTTTAAATCATCTACTTCTGACCAGTAGGACAACCTACTTCTGATCTTTTATGTTATCTGCTCTTGATCTTTAATATCGTCTACTTCTGACTTTGGCGTTGTCTACATTTAATAGACTGCCCTGAGTTACTTGGATACGCAAAAATATCAGGCTAACACACACACACACACGCACGCACACACATACGCACGCACACACACGCACGCACGCACGCATGCACGCACACACACACGCATGCACACACACACACACACGCACGCACACACACACGCACGCACGCACACACCCACGCATGCACACACACACGCACGCACGCGCGCGCGCACACACACACACACAGAAAAAGGGGATTGTATTTTCCCACATCTTCTGTTTGAGACAAACAAACAAAAAAAGAACCGAATAAAGTACATGATGTTTTTGATCATTATCGTTGCTTATCATACTTCTGGCTTTCAAGTCTCAGCCTCTTTGTTATTTCCTGCAACAGTTTGATGGGTAAGAGATAAAAAGATGCACCATCTGTGACCGAACAACTGAAACTGTGTACTTCACTCCGCCCATCGTGTCTTAAAACAGTTTGTGTTTATTAAAATGTAACTCACCGAGCAATATTGACATACAGTACTTTGACTTTCAGTAGCTGTGAGCGCGGCTAGATAATATTTGCTGCGTATTTGCTCATAAGTGAGGTAGACATTTATTATTACGCTCCTGTCACACATTGTTGCTGTTTTGTGTTGGCATCATTCAAATATATATCTTCTGTTATGATTTCTCGTCATGTTTTTTTCTGTGCTGGTATTGCTGCATGTGGTATTATATTCAAGTAGTTAACATAAGTAAAACAACCAAAGAATCTGTGGAGAGGAGCAGACAGATCCACAAAAATAAGATTTTTAAGGGCATGCATCTTTCCCATCGCAACATATGCCTGTGAGACCTGTTTGGGAGGCAAAGTTCCGCAAGAGACATGTAAATGAATGAATGAATGAAAGTTAACATTTATTAAATTGAAGAGGATATCTGACTTATTTTGCCCTTTCCTAAAACCATGTATGGCTTTTAAAATGTTACTTTGGCCCCCTATCTTCTTTAAATTCTTAAATGTGTGTAAAATGTGTCGCATTGAGGAGATATCTGCAGGGAAGTAGACAGTGTTCGTCGGCGGAAGCGATCAGCCTTTTCTCCAAGGATAAGAGTTACCTTGTTGAGGGTATCGCACCTGATCTTTTCCAAGAATGGTTCCAAACTTTACAGGAGTGTGGAAAGATGGCAGAAAAATCTACTGGTTCGGTTCCTTGGTACAGTGAGCTAGCTCGGGACCAGATCCTGACCCCACTAGCTCGGGACCAGATCCTGACCCCACTAGCTCGGGACCAGATCCTGACCCTAGTCTTTCATTTCCTGCAAGGCTTGGGGTAACCGGTGGTGGTTTTCTGGAAGATTTTCTCTTCTTCGCAGCCTACTCCCAGTTCGTCCCACACGTCCTTGGTGAGGGGGCAGTTCGTCCCACACGTCCTTGGTGAGGGGGCAGTTCGTCCCACACGTGCTTGGTGAGGGAACAGTTCGTCCCACACGTCCTTGGTGAGGGGGCAGTTCGTCCCACACGTGCTTGGTGAGGGAACAGTTCGTCCCACAGTGCTTGGTGAGGGAACAGTTCGTTCCACACGTGCTTGGTGAGGGAACAGTTCGTCCCACACGTGCTTGGTGAGGGAACAGTTCGTCCCACACGTGCTTGGTGAGGGAACAGTTCGTCCCACAGTGCTTGGTGAGGGAACAGTTCGTCCCACAGTGCTTGGTGAGGGAACAGTTCGTCCCACAGTGCTTGGTGAGGGAACAGTTCGTCCCACAGTGCTTGGTGAGGGAACAGTTCGTCCCACACGTGCTTGGTGAGGGAACAGTTCGTCCCACACTTGCTTGGTGAGTTAACAGTTCGTCCCACACGTGCTTGGTGGGGGAACAGTTCGTCCCACACGTGCTTGGTGAGGGAACAGTTCGTCCCACACGTGCTTGGTGAGGGAACAGTTCGTCCCACACGTGCTTGGTGAGGGAACAGTTCGTCCCACACGTCCTTGGTGAGGGAACAGTTCGTCCCACACGTCCTTGGTGAGGGAACAGTTCGTTCCACACGTGCTTGGTGAGGGAACAGTTCGTCCCACACGTGCTTGGTGAGGGAACAGTTCGTCCCACAGTGCTTGATGGAGGACAATTCGTCCCAGGGGAAACAGCTGGCCATGGTAAGACATTGTAAAATGTTACTGATGATTTCTTATTTTGCTTTGCTCTCTCTCAACTTTTAAAATCTACTTTATATTCTTTTTTATTCCTTATCTTTCTTCTTTGCCCTACTTTTATCATCGTAAACGGAGATTCTCTGGTGCTCAGGGTTAAATCTTTATGTAATGAGGTTAGTGCCCAAAGAAGTAGATCCGTGCCTGGAACACTCTCAAAACTGCACCTCTCCCGACGATCTTGGCCCTTGCAGTTTGCTGTCTGTGCCAGCTACCCTAGACGACCTTGGCCCTTGCAGTTTGCTGTCTGTGCCAGCTACCCTAGACGACTTTGGTGCTTGGAAGAATAAATGAACTTCTCCGTCATCTCTAGCTCCACCACTAGCAAGAAACTACTCAAATAAAGGTTTCGTTTAATCAAACATCGGACGCCACCGCACACGTTTACACCAGATAACATGGAAACACGCACGACGTAGATTTCAACATCATTTAACAGCAACACGGAAAATACGCGCATACTTACGAAAATCAGCATGAACAAATAAAGGCGTCAATCCACGTGACGCTACTACTCATTACAACATCTCTTACAAATCTCTATGTCTTCATTTCAACTTATAAATGCATATCCTCAAATAATCACTGAGTTAGCCACTCTCCTTTACACGTAAGGAGTTTCTTGCCAACTCAGACATGTAACACAATGGGCAGTACTCCGCTTGCGTCATCATCAATTTAGCCCAAAGTGCAGCCAACGCTTGAACAACATGTCTTCCAAAACCTAGACTTGATCTTTACAAGAAAAGCTTTAGTTATTCTGCTGCTCATCTTTGGAATACCCTCCCATCCTGTATAAAAAATATAAATTATACTCCTTCCTACAACTACAAGCTTTCCCAATATCTATTTGATGTCGACTACATGGCTCCATGAATTATAAAACTTAAAAGTTATCTTAAACTGCTCTTATAGACACCGAATACAATTAATTGTTTTCTGAATAGTCCCTAAAATTTTGTTTAGTAGATAGTCATTTATAATGTATGTAGTTACTTCTGTACTGAGTGAATGTTTAAGAGCGAAACGTAAATGTTATATTTTATTTTATGTCTCTCAGCTTCAATGTTAATTATATTTGTTATATGAACAGCATATTTGTAGAATGTCTGGAATAGAGTGAAAGATGTATGATAAAGGGCAGAATGTCAGACGGGCCTGCGTGCCCAATTCTTAACCCTTTTGAAATAAAGATCAATCAGTCAATCAATCCCTTGACACAGTGCTGGAGGACCTTGACTTTGCGGACGACATTTGTCTATTATCAAGCAGTCACAAAGATATGCAAGATAAAATAAACAAGTTAACCCAGAATGCAAACAACATAGGACTAAAGATCAATGTAGGAAAGACAAAGTTAATGAAGCAAAATGTGAACAACAGAAATGTACTCAGAGTAGATAACAAGTTAGTGGAGGAGGTCAACGAATTTGTATACCTTGGCAGCAGAGTAGTAGGAAATGGAGACAGCACAGAGGACATCAACAGCAGACTTACTAGAGCAAACCAGGCTTTTGCAATGCTACAGAATATATGGAAATCAAATAAACTAAGCATAAATATGAAAATCAGGATATTTAAGAGTAATGTTCTAAGTGTACTACTCTATGGAAGTGAATGCTGGAAAATCACCAAAACCATAGAAAACAAGTTGAATTCTTTCCAGACTAAATGTTTACGTAGAATTAAAAAAATATTTTGGCCAAACACCATAAGAAATAACATTTTATTGGCAGAAATGCAGATGAAACCACTGACAACAATTATTGAGGAAAGACGCTGGCGATGGTTGGGACATGTGCTCCGAATGACTGACAGCTCACTACCAAAAATAGCTCTAAGATGGACACCACAGGGGAGCAGAAATAAGGGTAGACCAAAAGAGACATGGAGAAGAACAACAGAAAGGATGTTGAGCAATAGAGGGCTCACCTGGCAAGAGCAGAAAAAAAGGCGAAAGACAGGCATTTGTGGAAAACCCTTGCGGAAGCCCCATGTGCCCTGGGCACTTAAGGTTCAGAGAGAGAGAGAGAGTCAATCAATCAATCATCAGCACATAAAGTGCAATAATGAAACGATCAATGACCCATTAGTAACCAGTATGACTCAGATGACAATGGAAAATAGCATAGCATTATAGGAGAGCTGACACTAGCAAAGTATTAAACACGTGCGCACATACACACACACACACACACACACACATAGGAAACATCTCACTGTCTACGAAATAAAACGAAAACATGTGAATGTATGAAAACATGTTAATGTATGAAAACATGTTAATGTATGAAAACATGTTAATGTATGAAAACGTGTGGATGTATGAAAACATAGTAATGAAATAAATCTCAATGACGGAAATATGAATCACATATCTTAATCTTCAAAGGAAACCATTAAACACTTAACATTAAACATTTATCACAGTTACATTTCTCTACAGTCCAACATACAACTTACATCAAGAAACTTACACAAACATGGGGCGGCCTGGCCAACACTTTGGGTTCATAGCTTTACAGTCCACTCATCCAACATCGCCATAGAAACTGCAGTAAGGCACACCCAGACACAACAACGGCTCCTCCTAATGACGTGTGTTACCCCGCCAAAAGCCTCGGGACGACTGGTCGCTCGCTACATATTCTTAACACATCACATGACCAACCTGACAGGTAACTCCTAGAAAACCACGAGGTGGGTTGACTCTTGGAAAGGCCGATTTTCGAAGAACCAAGCTCAGGCCCCCCACCCCTTTTTCACAACATCAGTCTGAAAGTGGTTCTTGACCACACTTGCCACATGTGGACGAGCATTGTCTTGGTGTGGCATCATGCCTGATTCATTGATGATAACGATTTTGTTCTGACCGTATATGAAATTCCATACCAAATCATTACACTGCCTCCTCTCATCCTGTCTCTCTGTAGCACACAATCATCCGCAAAGCGTTCTCCTTGATGCCCGCGCACCAGACCAATCATTGCCTGCAAACAGAATCTGGACTCACCAGAGGACAAAATCCGTCTCCACTGATGATGGGGCCATGCCGCCTGCTGTCTTGCCCAAACCAAGCTGGCTTGTCTGTGGCGAACTGGTCTAACTGCAGGTCTGTAAGGTGAGAGTTTGCCTTTCTGACCATGTTCCACACTGTCCTGCCTGAGACACATCGTAAGCCTGAGTGTCCCTGCAGTCTATGTTGCCAGGAGAAACCTGTTAGGAAGGTGCATAAACGGAGGCAACGGTTTTGTGCAGGGGGTGGTAACTCCTGGTCGGCCACTTCTGTAGCGATCCATTTTGGTTGAAACTGGCTTAAATGCGTGATATAGTGTTCATGTGAGCATTGAAATGTTGAGATGCTGCTGATATCTTCGATCCAGCAGCCAACATCCCTATAACTATTGTTTGCTGTTGTTGATTTAATCTTAGCATTGTGAAGAAAAGATGTTTCTGTCAGAACTGTAGCAACCCTCTGTTAACGATTACATTTTCAGATGGTTGAGATTTGAGACACACAATCATTCATTCATTCATTTGCATGTCCCTTGCGGAACTTTACCTCCCTAACAGTTCTCTTGTAGGCCTCTCGGTTGTGAGCAAGATGGCCTGCTGCTGAGGCATCCCTTTGCAGATCATCAACGATGTCTTGCTGGCATTTTCGCTTTGGTCTTCCTCTCTTTCTTTTTCCCATTATGTACCTTTCCAAGACGGTCTTCTCTAAATTATCATGACGTTTAATGTGTCCAAAATATTTAAGTTTTCTCTGTTAAATCCTCTTTACTAGCCAGTCTTCTCCAATATTAAGTTCTTGTAGTATGGATATATTTGTTCTTTTTTGTGTCCATGATATTTGATGAACTCTTCTGTAGCATTTACATTCAAAGGCATTTATGTATTTCTCAGCTGTTTTGTTAAGTGTCCAGTCTCAGAGGCATGTGTAACACACAAAATTAGTGTATATGTATACAACTATACACGAAGCCAGTGATGTTAAGCTGTGATACCAAAATGTATAAACTATGAAAAAAGTAGGAACAGCTTTATTATTTAACAACTACAAAGGTGTGAAGTTTCGGCGCGAGCCTTCATTAAAAAAAAAAAAAAACAGTACGAAGAATCAGAGAGAGGAGACAAAGTATAGATTCACATGAATTTTATGTTTTGGATATGGTGAGGAGATGTAACTAAAGTGGTGGGAGAGGTGTATTAGAAGATCATATGAGAAGTAAGGCGTACAAAAACGTTTGTCGCAGTGGAAATAACTTAGTAACACACAATAATTAGTGTATAGGTATACACCTATTCACAAAGCACTGCAGTAGTTCTTCTTCTTTTTCTTATTCTTCCTCCTCCTCTTCTTCTTCTTCTTCTTCTGCTTCAGCTTTCCGAGCCATTGAGGCTCATTTCTGTAGATAGTTCGCCTCCATTCCTCTCTGTTCCTAATCTTCTCTCTCCAGTTGGTGACACCAATTTCTTTTATATCCTCTTCTATGTTTTCTTTCCATCTATGTCTTAGTCTACCCCTTGGTCTTGTTTCCCTCATCTCTTGTGCATACATCATTACATCATTTTCGTTTGTCTGTTCTCTTCTATTCTTTCTACATGCCCCAGCCAGCGTAGTCTGTCAAGTTTCAAGACATTTATAATTCGTTAGGATTTAACTAAGCTATTCAGTTCAGTGTTCTTTCTAGCTCTCCATTCTCCACTGTTGGCATCCTTTATCGGCCCAAAGTTTCTTCTTAGGATCTTGTTCTCAAAGAACGTCTGTGCAAACGTCACAACTTTGTTAAATAATAACGCCGTTCCTACTTTTTTCACAGGCATATGTTGCGATGGGAAATATGTCTATTAGTACGAACTACTTTTTTCAACTGGTCGATTACCACTGAACAATACCACGCTACAAGTGAAATATGGCTTCATATATATCTCTTTTATGATAAAATTCAGCTTTTAAAAATCTGGTTTCGATGATGCCGACAGTCGTAAAGATCATTTAAATTAACATATTGTCTGTCTGATAATTCTTTATGATATTAATGTTTGATATTAATGTATAGAACAAACTTTCGTTTTCAGTTTGATTTTCAAGGATCGATACTTTGTTACCAGGAAGTGAGAAGAGGCGAGTTCCCGGGACTTCAGCTCAGATCATCATCAGCAACGTTTACCTCTGTCTGTTCTTATACCGTGCAGGTAGGGCCAGCAGAAAGTTTTAGGCACATATACTATTTTTATTCAAGCGCCATCGCTGCTAGCGAATGTTATGGTTTTTAAAAACATCTTCCAGATTCGTGAACTATGTTAGTTTTGGTTTAGTTTTCCTAAAACGTTTCACTTCCTACAATATGATACCCTCGCGTACATCATTCTAAGTTTTCTGTTTTGAAGAATTACATTTTGAATATGCATTGCTAATCTTTTGTATTTATTTGCAGTTCACAATCTTAAGTCAGTAAAAAAAAGTTTTATTTGACGACCTCGAAACAATTTCTAAACTACAAATCATTTTTCTTAAGTCCAGTCTCGGTTGCTCAGATGTCGGTCCTTGCCGGAGGTATCAAGTGTTCCAGTTTTCTCTGACTTCTCACTTTTCTGTCCAGTATCCTTCCTCACTCACCTACAGTGTACTTCTAAAAACATACTGTGTTTCTAAGGACCTGCCAAAATGAAGTGGAATTAGCATAATTAAAGGCTGACATTGCAAATCTTTGTGAGGGTACTGATCTGTCAACTCGTAGTAAGAGTTAAGAAGATACAGGTAGATTGTTGTTATCATCACTATCATCAAGAATGATAATTATCATGAATATGCTGCTTATAAAGGAATTTTTTTTAATGAAAAATATATACTTCATTACATGAAGATTTTTTAGGTTAACAGGATTGGAGTATACCCTATCAAAGGAGAAGTAAGACACATCCTTACCTCCATCAGTCTACAGGACACCCTTGGGCAAGGTGGAGTACCCATATAGCCCCCTTATCAGGGTGACATGAAGCCATGGGAGCAGGTGGTGGATGGAATGGGAGAGCAGCTGACAGATAATGTTGGTTATGGTCACCATTCTATGATGGTAGGCAGATGATCTCAGTGTAGGGACAATGGCTACAATCACTTGACTAGTACAGTCACTGCCCAGAAGGAAAGCAGTGGTAAACTATCTTCTGGAAACATACCAAGAAACCCAAACAGCATATAGGAAAAAGATCTGGTGGTGAGCCCCCAGGCCAGATAGATCTAATTTTAACACTGGGGAAGAGTGTGAGACAGAGGTCAGTGCTAGTAATTGTGATGACGGACAAAATCCTGACGGTGTTACTAAGGAAAAACACTGCATCAAACTAAAAAGAAAAATAAAAGTAGGAACATGGAATGTAAGAAGTATGTATGAGGGGAGGTATCAGATAATAAGTGACGAGATGAAAAGAATGGGGATACACATTTTGGGGATCTGCGAACATCAATGAAAGGATCAGGACACTTCAAGAGTGAGAATAATAATAATAATATCTTTATATACTTTGGTGGAGAATTAGAAGAAAGAATGGAGTGGCTTTTTACTTGGACAAATAGACATCAAAAGCATTACTAGGTTACAATCCAGTAAGTGATAGAATCCTCACTATCAGACTTAAGGGCATTCCTAGAAATGTAACATCCAGATATATGCACCTACATCAGCAGCAGAAGAAGAGGAAGTAGAAGACTTTTATAACACATTGCAAATGGTGATAGACCAGGTACAGAAATATGGTATTGTATTAATAATGGGGGATTTTAATGCAAAGATTGGTACAGAAAGAGCAGAAGACAAAGGACATGTTGTAGGGAAATTTAGCATAGGACATAGAAATGAGGCAGGTGACAATCTAATGGTGTTTTGCATGGAAACTGAGCTAATGATTGCTAACACACTTTCTAAACATCGAAGAAGACTTTACACATGGACATATCCTGATGGGAAAACCAAGAATTAAATAGATTACATTTTAGCGCAAAGAAGGTGCAGATCAAGTATAACATCAGCAAAAACTTTACCAGGTGCTGACTGTGACACGGACCATGAGCTATTAGTAGCAGACATGAAGATAAAGATAAAAAAGACAGTTACAGGATCAAGATCACTCCGCTTTGATCTTACAAAAATACCAGAATAATATGGTATAGAAGTGAAGAATTGTTTCGAAATCCTGATGGCTGTACAGGAGGAGATGACACCAGATGAATTAGCTACACAGGCCAGAGATATCTTAATAACAACAGCTAAAGATATGGTTCCAGTAAAGAAAACACAAAAGAATAGATGGATTACAGCAGGCACACTAGAACTGATAAAACAACGTAGAGAAATGAAAACGCAATAGAAAGTGACAAATAACAACAAAGAGGAATATAAATCTTTAACAAAGGAAGTAGGAAGAAGCATAAGAAAAGATAAGAAAACAATACATACAAGATTGTTGTGAAAGAATAGAAGGACATCAAAAGTGTGGAAGAGATAGTGAAATATTTAAAGAAATGAAGACATTGACAAGAAATGTCACACCTAAGTTAAATGTAATTTGTGATGAGATGGGGAATACTTTGACAGAGACAGAGGAAATTCTAGAAAGATGGAAGGAATATTGCAGAGGAATGTATGAAACAATCGACTGTGAAAGCAGAAGTCAACAGTGTGAATTATTATTGGAGGAGAAAGAACCTTAACTGACAATAGAAGTTTTATGGGCAATAAAGAATCTGAAAAATGGTAAATCACTAGGATGTGATGAGATAACAGCTGAACTTATTAAAGCAGGAGGAAAGGAATGTGCAACAAACTATCACGCACTACGTAAAAAGATATGGCATTCAGGAATTTGGCCAAAAGAATGGAAAATAACTGTATTCATACCACTGCCAAAAAAGGGTAACCTGAAATTATGCACAAACTACAGAACTGCTGCCTGATTAGTCATGCCAGTAAAATTCTGTTAAAAATCATAATGGGTAGACTTCATAAGAAAATAAAAGAAGAAGTCAATATGGTCCAAGCTGGTTTCAGGCAAGGAAGAGGATCAAGAGATCATATATTCAATATAAGATTAATAATAGAGAAATGCAGAGAGTTTAATGTGAATCTATATTTATCCTTTATAGATTACTCAAAGGCATTTGATTGTGTACAAAACCAGAAACTTTGGGAAATAATGGACAAAAATGGGATTTCCAACACATTTGATACAATAAATGTCACTGCTGTATATAGACCTACAGGCATCAGTAAGAATAAATGGTGAAATAACAACTTAGTTTGACTGATTGTGTCCGTCAGGGGTGCATATTGTCACCTTACTTATTTAACTTGTATACTGAAAATATAATGAGGAATGTTAGAGAAAATGTAGACAAAGAGTGTTATGATGCCATAACAATTGGAGGCTATGAAATGCCAGAGATTAGATACGCTGATGACACAGTATTACTGTCCACAACATAGAAAGGAATGGAAATCTAATTATGTCAGTCCATAAGGACAACGAAGAGCAAAACCTCTATCTTAATACAAAGAAAACTAAATTGATGACAACTGACAAAACAAACAAGGCAGTTAAATAGACTAGTTCAGAGAGCTATACAACAAGGAAGTTACACAGACTAGTTTAGAGAGCTATACAACAAAGAAGTTACATAGACTAGTTCAGATAGCTATACAACAAGGAAGTTACATTGACTAGTTCAGAGAGATATAGAACAAGAAAGTTACATAGACTCGTTCAGATAGCTATACAACAAGAATGTTACATAGACTCGTTCAGAGTGATATACAGCAGCACAGTTACATAGACTAGTTCAGAGAGCTATACAACAAGAATGTTACATAGAATCGTTCAGAGAGCTATACAACAAGGAAGTTACATAGACTAGTTCAGAGAGCTATACAACAGCAAGGAAGTTACATAGACTCGTTCAGAGAGCTATACAACAGGAAGGAAGTTAAATAGACTAGTTCAGGGAGCTATACAACAACAAGGAAATTACATAGACTCGTTCAGAGAGCTATACAACAAGGAAGTTACATAGACTCGTTCAGAGAGCTAAACAACATCAAGTAGGTTACATAGACTAGTTCAGAGAGCTATACAACAGCAAGGAAGTTACTTAGACTAGTTCAGAGAGTTATACAACAGCAAGGAAGTTACATAGACTCGTTCAGAGAGCTATACAACATCAAGTAGGTTACATAGACTAGTTCAGAGAGCTATACAACAGCAAGGAAGTTACTTAGACTATTTCAGAGAGCTATACAACAGCAAGGAATTTACATGGACTAGTTCAGAGAGCTATACAACAGGAATGAAGTTACATAATTAATTCAGAGAGCTATAAAACAATTATGTTACATAGCCTCGTTCAGAGAGCTATACAACAGGGATGTTACATAGACTAGTTCAGAGATCTATACAACAATGATGTTATATAGATTAGTTCCGAGAGCTATACAGCAATGAAATTACATAGACTAGTTCAGAGCGATATACAAGAAGGATGTTACATAGACTAGTTCAGAGAGCCTTACAGCAGCAAGTAAGTTACATTGACTAGTTCAGATAGCTATACAACAAGGATGTTACATAGACTATTTCAGAGAGCTATACATTAAGGAAGTTACATAGACTAGCTCAGAGAGCTATACAACACGAATGTTACATAGACTCGTTCAGAGAGCTATACAACAAGGAAGTTACATAGACTATTTCAGAGAGCTATACAACAAGGAAGTTACATAGACTAGTTCAGAGAGCTATACAACAATGATGTTACATAGACTCGTTCAGAGAGCTATACAGCAGTTACATGTCTTTTATTGTGTGTCATTTCTTTCAAATATATTGTGTGTCATTTCTTTCAAATATATTGTATGTCATTTCAGATCCACAGCTCTTCAGCTTCTGAATATAAAGAACTGATGACATCAGATTACAAGTGTTGGGAAGATCAGACAACAGCTACAGCAGATCTCAGTGTTAGGGACAGTTACATCAGACAACACCTACAGCAAATCTCAGTGTTAGGGACAGTTACATCAGACAACAGCTATAACAGATCCAGACAATCAGTTCATAAAATGGAGTCAGAATCCAATAATGAAGCAAACACTTCTGGGCCGCAGACTGCCAAACTTCTGCAAAACTTCATTAAGTCACCTACTGCTGCATGTGCCCTTGAACTTCTCACAGGAAGTCACACATTGTCTCAGAGTGACCTAGATGATGCTCTGATCTCAGCTTGTCAGCAAGGACATAAATTTCTTGCTCTGGTTCTTATTGATTTGGGAGCAGATATCGATGCTAAAGATGTGAATGGAAACACTCCATTGATGCTTTGTGCAAGGAAAGGCTTCACTGACATGGCCCACTGTTTCATCAGCAGAGGGGCAGATATTAATGAGACTAATTCTATGGGTGATACACCTTTGATTCTCTCCATACAGCCAACAGGGTCAACAGAGATGACCAAACTTATCCTTGAACAAGACAGACTAAATCTATATCACAAGAACCAAAATGGAGACACAGCTCTGATGAAGGCTGTAGAGGCCATGGATATTGATGTGATTAAACTCCTCCTAGATAAAGAAAGTAGTATGCTGAAGGAAGTGGACAACCATTTGAGAAGCAATAAGAAAGAGGCTCAGCAAATTGCTGACAAATTAGGGATTGGAAAAGTGGTTGAACTTTTAATAAAATCTAAGCAAAGTGACGTGACACCATTGGTAGCGGCCGTCCAGGCAAGTGATATAGAATCTTTTAATGTGTTCATTGACTGTCAATTTTCTGATACTTATGACAAAAGTCGGTCAATCCAAAATGCCTTTGAAGACATATTTAGGACACATAAAAATAATTGTCAAGATTTTAAAGAAAGTGAGATCAGAATTGTAAAGAAGCTTTTGGAATGTGGTGCAACTATTAATCAAAATCATTATGGATATGATCCTGTAACTGTAGCCATAGAAGTTGGTAGCTACAGTATGGTTGAGCTACTCTGTGAACAAGGTGCTGACTTGGAGGCACTTTCTAGAAGCAGACATACAGACACTTTAAAACTGGCAGCAAAAACTGGTAGATGTGACCTCATTGATTTGTTAATCAAATACAAAGCTAAGGTCAGTCAGAATAATTTTTCAGATTCAGCACTTGACTGTGCTCTAAAACATGGACATGTTGACTGTGCTAAGCTGCTCATCAAATATGGTGCCCACATGAACATTAAACAGGCCATGAAGTCTGCAGTAGATCAGCAGCTCCTACCATATGTTAAGTTTCTGGTGGAGAATTTAAGAGATGAAGTTAGAATGACCTTATCTACCCAGGATTTTAGTGACCTTCTTGTATCTGCATCAAGACATGGAAATCTAGAAATCATTGGCCTACTTCTTGATGCTAGAGCTGATATTAACCGTGCAAATTCAAATGCAAAAACTCCATTGATGGAATCAAAAAATGCAGAAGTTGTCCGTTTTCTGATCAAGAGAGGTGCTGTTATAAATAAATGGAGTAGGTATCGGTGTGGACAGTTTTCACCACTGACTTACATTTTGTCTAAGGAGTACCTTTATGACTCTGCCAGAGCTGAAGTTGTTCAAGCGCTGCTAGAAAATGGTGCTGTTGTAAATGGAAGAAGTTGTGGTGGGAACACACCATTAATGTTGGCAGTAAGACACAGAAGAAGTAAGGAGATAATACAGATGTTGTTAGACCATGGTGCTGATGTCAATGAGAGGGATGGAAAAGGTAATACTACTCTCATAGTTGCTGCTGAACAAAACTCTGCTGAGATTGTGGCATGTTTGCTTCAAGTTATCAAAGGCAGAAAAGATTTCATAAACATGCAAAATTATAAAAGATCAACCGTTTTGATGTTGGCTTCAGAAAACTGTAAGTTACAAATTGTGAAGGAGCTGATAGATAATGGTGCTGATGTGAACATCACAGATACAGAAGGAAACACAGCATTATTACTTTCAATGTCCAGATCATGTTGTGAAGATGCACAAGTTCTAAAACTGCTAGAAAATTGTGCAGTTGTAAATGGAAGAAGTTGTGGTGGTAACACACCATTAATGTTGGCATTAAGATACAGCAGAAGTAAGGAGGTGATTCAGATGTTGTTAGACCATGGTGCTGATGTCAATGAGAAGGATGGAAATGATAATACTACTCTCATGGTTGCTGCCCAAGAAAACTCTGCTGAGAATGTGGCATGTTTGCTTCAAGTTATCAAAGGCAGAAAAGATTTCATAAACATGCAAAACTCTGAAGGATCAACAGCTTTGATGGCAGCTTAAAAAAACTGTAATCTACAAATTGTGAAGGAGCTGATAGATAATGGTGCTGATGTGAACATCACAGATACAGAAGGCAACACAGCATTGTTACATGTGATGTCTAGGATATACTCTACAGATACACAAATTCTGACAATTCTTATCGATGCTGGTAGTAATGTAAACTGTCAAAACAAGTCTGGATTATCACCCTTGGTGCTGGCTGCTAAAAAACACAAGAAGGGAATTCTATCAGTTCTGGTAGATTCTGAGGCAGACGTTAATCTTGTCAGCAAAAGCAGTGAAAATAAAACAGCGCTTTCATTTCTGTTGGAATATTCACGCTTTGATAATGACCTCCTATTATGCGTAGAATATTTGCTTGACAAAGGTGCCAGCTCATCCTATGTTAGTCATTCTTTTCTTCACAATTTAATTATTAAGGACAATAGGATGCTTATTTCTAAGTTGGTTCAGAGAGGATTAGGACCAGCAGATGTCAGACCATCTGAATTGTCAGGACTGTCTTTGTATGGTGTCTTGAAAAAAGAAGTTCCAGTTTCACCTCTCTATGTTTCCTTGGTGGCAGGAAATGTAGCCCTTGCAAGATACTTTTTAGGAAACTTGTTTTTGACAAACTCAGATATGTCTTCACTGGCACATAACCAGGTCATAAGAGGATATTTGCAGAGATTAAAATACAGGGAATGTATGGATATTCTTGATGTGATGTCCGCACAACCAATGTCACTTTTCAAACTGGGTTTTGTTGCTGTATCATCTGCCATAGGTGCAAGGCCTGGGCGAGAGACAAGAGTGAATCTCTTACCTGTTCCACAGGTGATAAAAGATAGGCTTATGTTTCAGAAAGGGGATGTCCTCTTGGACCTAACAGTTGCTTGTGAACGTACAACTACAACATTACCAAGCTATCACACGTCTTCTCTTCTAAGCTTTCGAAATCACTTTTCTTTGGTCCGTGATTATGATGATCTCATATAACATATTTCTCACATGATGTCTGGAAGTTGTAGATGGCACAGGATGATGTTTACTGTGATAGATACAGTGAATCTGTACTGATTAAAAGAGATCTATATTTAGAATCTACATGATTGTGTCCATGCCCTAAATAACAGATTACCTCAGTGATAGTATTAGAGTAGAGATGATAGAAGAGGAAAATACAAGAATGAAATAGATATTGTTAGTTTGTAGGTACAGAACTGTTAGAATATGGCTGTCCTAGAAATTTAGATACAGAACTGTTAGAATATGGGTCTGTTATAATGTAGGTACAGAATTGTTAGAATACGGCTCTGTTAGAATGTAGGTATGTAACTGTTAGAATATGGCTGTTAGAATGTAGTTTCAGAACTGTTAGAATATAGCTCTGTTAGAATGTAGTTACAGAACTGTTAGAATATAGCTCTGTTAGAATGTATGTAGGTGCAGTTGAATGTGAAGACCATTGAACCATTAGTCTTATGAGCCATGTTACCAAAATCCTGCTTCATATTGTCATGAGAAGAGTCAGGGGCAAAATAAAACCAGAAATTTCTGAAGAACAGTGCGGCTTCGTCGAAGGAAAAGGCACAAGTAATGCCATATATATATTGAGAACATTGATGGAAAGATCAATAGAAGTAAAGACAGACCTATACTTATGCTTCATAGACTACTGTAAAGCATTCGATAAAGTGAGACACACAGAAATTATAAGAATGCTGGAAGACATCAGCATAGATGGGAAAGATCTGAAACTCATCAAAAACATATACTGGCAGCAATCAGCAGCAATGAAGATTGAGAACCAAATAGGAGCATTCCAAGATATAAAACTGGGAGTGAGACAAGAATGTGTTCTATCTCCTGACCTCTTTCCTTGTACAGCGAAAACATAATGAGAAATATAGAGAGCATGCCAGGAATATCAGTTGGTGGGTACAACCTTAACAACTTAAGATATGCAGACGACACAGTTCTGATTGCTAAAAGTGAAGGGGAGCTACAGGATCTTCTGGATGTCATGGTTCATAAAAGTAAAAGATCTCAAGCTGAATAAAAAGAGGACTGAAGTGATGGTCATCTCAAAGAAAAGAATACCACTAAAATGTAGCATTACCATCAGTGGCACAGAACTGAAACAAGTTGATAGTTTCAAGTACTTAGGAACGATTATAACAGCTGATGGGAAATGTCACAATGAAATAAAAAGCAGACGTGCTCAGGCCAAGTCAGCATTCCAGAAAATGAGAAACATCTTGTGCAACAGATCCATATCAATGGAAACAAGATTCCAAGTACTTAAATGTTACATCGAGCCAGTTTTGTTTTATGGGTGTGAAGCATGGTCTATGAATAAAAGAGTACAATGAGAAATGGAGGCCATGAAAATGTGGTTCATAAGAAGGATGTTGAAGGTACCATGGACAGCTAAGAAAACCAACGAAGATGTCTTAAGAGAGGCTGGAATTAAAAGGCAAATTACAACAAAGATCAGAGGCAGTCAAGTGAGATTTGTAGGACATTTTCTGAGAAGAGGAAAATTGGAACACATTGTGGCAACTGGAAAAAGTGAAGGAAGAAGAGACAGAGGAAGACAGAGAGAGAAGTTACCTGGTGGGCTGTCAGTGTGACTAGGAAGAAAGTCACCGGCGGATCTCATAATCAAATCTAAAGACAGGGAATTGTGGAGAGAAATGATCACCTACGCCACGCGGCACTTGATTCTTTGATTGAGAATGTAGGTACAGAACTGTTAGAATATGGCTCTCTTAGAATGTAGTCATGGAAATGTTAGATTATGGCTCTGTTAGAATGTAAGTACAGAACTGTTAGAATATGGCTCTGTTAGAATGTAGGTACAGAACTGTTAGAATATGGCTCTCTTAGAATGTAGGTACAGAACTGTTAGAATATAGCTCTCTTAGAATGTAGTCATGGAACTGTTAGAATATAGCTCTCTTAGAATGTAGTCATGGAACTGTTAGAATATGAGTCTGTTAGAATGTAGATGTAGGACTTTTAGAATGTGAATCATCTTACATCCTTCTTGTTTCCATTAAACATCATACAGGGCTCACATGATATTTCGCCAAGTTTTCTTGTTTTCTGTGAGCTTTTCAACCTCATCAAAGGATTTTGTGCCCACTAATTTAACCTCTCTTAACAATGTCCTCTTCAGAGTTTCACGCGGTCTGCCTCTTTTTCTTTGGCCTGTTGTGTTCCACTTGATAGCTTGTTTTGGGATTCTCTGACTGTTTCTTCTCACCATGTGACCAACATGTCCAGCTCCTTTTTCTGATCACCCATGAGACAGGTTGTTGTTTGCTCATCTGTCTTATCTCTGAGTTGTTCTTGAATTTGTTTCACTTTATACAGATTATTTTCCTCGGGCATTTGTTTTAAAAAAAGTCTAATTTGTTTATTTCCTTAGTTGTTTTCCAGCTTTCACATGCATAAATGAGGGTGGATATTACATTTGAATTGAATAATCTTAACTTGGTTTTTGTGCTTCTAATTTATAAATGCCATATGTTCTCAAGATTCTTTAAAGTCAATGCTGCTTTTGCAATTCTAACTTCCTTTCTGGTGTCACCATCCTGGTCTATGTAGCTGCCAAGGTATGCAGACTGGTGTTCTTCATCAACTGTTTCTTCTACATATCTTTTTCCTTCTTGATTAATGGAGAGAAGTTTTGTTATTTTTGTTTTTTTTCCTTGTTAATTTCAAGTCCTATTTTGCTAGCCAGTGAAGACAACGTATCTGTTTTTTCTTGCATTGAATTCACATTGTCACTGATAAGAGTTATGTCATCTGCAAAATCAAGATCTTCTAGTTGTGTCTCATGTACCCAATCAGTGCCCATTTTATCTGTGCAGCATTTTTTCATCCACAAAGATATGCAAGATAAAATAAACAAGCTAACGCAGAATGCAAACAACATAGGACTAAAGATCAACGTAGGAAAGACAAAGTTAATGAAGCAAAATGTGAACAACAGAAATGTACTCAGAGTAGATAACAAGTTAGTGGAGGAGGTCAACGAATTTGTATACCTTGGCAGCAGAGTAGTAGAAAATGGAGACAGCACAGAGGACATCAACAGCAGACTTACTAGAGCAAACCAGGCTTTTGCAATGCTGCAGAATATATGGAAATCAAAAAAACTAAGCATAAATATGAAAATCAGGATATTTAAGAATAATGTTCTAAGTGTACTACTCTATGGAAGTGAATGCTGGAAAATCACCAAAACCATAGAAAACAAGTTGAATTCTTTCCAGACTA
This sequence comes from Achatina immaculata, assembly GCA_009760885.1. NCBI lineage: Eukaryota > Metazoa > Mollusca > Gastropoda > Stylommatophora > Achatinidae > Lissachatina > Lissachatina immaculata. The sequence goes on from CM019696.1 coordinate 31,747,842, forward strand.
AATGTTTACGAAGAATTAGAAAAATATTTTGGCCAAACACCATAAGAAATAACATCTTATTAGCAGAAATGCAGATGAAACCACTGACAACAATTATTGAGGAAAGACGCTGGCGATGGTTGGGACATGTGCTCCGAATGACTGACAACTCACTACCAAAAATAGCACTAAGATGGACACCACAGGGGAGCAGAAGTAAGGGTAGACCAAAAGAGACATGGAGAAGAACAACAGAAAGGATGTTGAGCAATAGAGGACTCACCTGGGCAAGAGCAGAAAAAAAGGCGAAGGACAGGCATTTGTGGAAAACCCTTGCGGAAGCCCCATGTGCCCTGGGCACTTAAGGTTCAGAGAGAGAGAGAGAGAGAGATTTTTTCATTATGAAGTCTATGGCAATTCCAAAAAGCAAGGGAGATAATATACATGTTAATATAATGTTTCATGCCTGTTTCAGTCTTGAACCATTCGTTCATTCCTTTTTTTATGTTGACTGCACAAACATATCTGTTGTAGAGATATCTAATGATGATGACAATTTTAGATTGTATTCCATATAGTCAATATATAGATATATATATCAATATATGTGGTTACAGCACTCTTCAGATATAGAAAATCAGTTATAGTATTTCATTTTCTCTCAGTTAAAAAAAAAATGTCAACATTGGTATACAAAAATTGCTGGTTTTGAATTTTGACCTTACATGTATGATAACTTCTGCTTTAGAGCTCTTCAGGCACAGAATTATAAATGTGTATTACCTTACCTGACAAACAGCCATTGTTTGAAGAATAAATGTTTAATGTAAGACAAATAATATTGTGTGAGGTATGAATGAATGATATGATATAGGATGATGAAATATTACATGAGAAGATGTCACAGCTGTGAAAGACACGAACATCTTGAATATGTAACTGTTTTGTGGGGGAAAATTTGATCACAGAGCAAATAATGACATGGCTTTCATTTCTGTTGTTACAAAGATTTTGTTTTCATTTCTTGCCACATGTTTCTGTCACATCTCTGTCAGTTATGTTATATTTTTGTACTGCAGTTACAATCAAATGTAATGGCCACATCATATGTTAGTTCACCGACAAGGTAAAAGAAAATATGGCCGTCAGTCTATATCCCTCATATATTCATATATCTCAGAGATTTAGAAGAAGGCTTATATATATAATGCTTGTACTTGTACGAACTCCCTGTAACTGCAAGCTTTTGTTCTTTGCAGCCAATGCTGTAGACATGTTGAGGCACACATCGTATCGGCTTAGTTATGGCGGGCATCTTTTCAGTCCCGGAGCATAGCTAAAAAGCAGGGGGTGTGCAGTGCTTCTTTAGCAGACTCCACCACCATGGGGACTATGGCGATCCCTGCCCCGTTAGCCATTTATTTATAAATATATAACACGACTTTTTTCATATAAATTGTTAATTATATTAATGGCTATTGTTTACAGCAAATGCTTGTTATAAATATGTAGTGTTTATTAGTTTATGCCTGTTATATTGCAAGTTCTTGTTATAAAGGTAGACAGAGGCATATGGTTCAGTTTTACAAAAAAGACAGGAAAGTGGACAAGAATGAATGAATGAACATATTTTATTTTCAAAGGGTTAAGAATTGGGCATGTAGGCCTGTCTAACATTCTCCCTTCATCATACAGCTTTCACTCTGTCACAATCATTCAGCATTTATTAATGAGCATTAATAATCATGAAGACACAATTAAATGATTACATAAATAAGTAATAAACTTATGTCTTGTTCATACACTCCACACTCTGATTTATGCAAAAACATGAAATAAACTTGCATTCTTACATTCATTCAAAACTAAAATTTATAGAAAAGCTGTTAAAAATTACAACAATCAAGCCATACTTGAAACTGCTGTAGACTATGCTTAGAGAGGCATTTAGTCCATAAGAACGAATATTACTTGTAAGTTTTACATGAGTTGGTAAGGCATTCCAAAGGTGGGCAGCTGAGTAAGAGAAGCTTTTTTTTTTAAACGTGTCAAGCCTTGGTTTTGGGAAAATACAATTGCTTAAGCGTTGACTGTGTTTTGGGTTGGATTTGAACAATGACCACAGATGGAGCACTGTGCGATAGAATTTTGTGAATTAACTTGGCCTTGTTGATAAGAAATCTCTTCTTGAGGGGTAGAATATCATGTTTGTCCTTATTTGTAATATGTGCTGGATGTTTGACATGGAACAACCATCCCAGCGAGGCTGGTAGTGGATAAAATGAGTAAATGAAGAACATGGAATAATCCAATAGTCTGACAAAAGCCTGTCTCAAGGATCACATGCAGAAATAACACAGCAGATAAAAACATGAAAAATAGATGAAATTAAACACTTTTTAAAAAAATTCCTCTTTGAAAAAAAAGATGGGCACAAACTATACAAAAAGTTCTTGTTACTTACTTTAGTAATAAGTTCTTATGCACAGCTAGAATTGTTACAAAGTATTTTTTTTTGTTTTAGTCTTTTATGTAGCAGTTCTAGGATATAAAACATCAATTATTTCCTTACCTCTTATGTACTACAAGTTCTAATTATAAACATAGAATGTTTATTGTTTGCTGGTCTATCAGTTTTCTTGTATCAAAATGTATCTTTCTGTGTTCTCCGATTCTGGCTTTCCTTAATTTTAGTTTTATCTCTTAGAATGTAGTCATGGAAATGTTAGATTATGGCTCTGTTAGAATGTAAGTACAGAACTGTTAGAATATGGCTGTTAGAAAGTAGGTACAGAACTGTTAGAATATGGCTCTCTTAGAATGTAGTCATGGAACTGTTAGAATATGAGTCTGTTAGAATGTAAATGTAGGACTTTTAGAATGTGAATCATCTTACATCCTTCTTGTTTCCATTAAACATCATACAGGGCTCACATGATATTTCGCCAAGTTTTCTTGTTTTCTGTGAGCTTTTCAACCTCATCAAAGGATTTTGTGCCCACTAATTTAACCTCTCTTAACAGTGTCCTCTTCAGAGTTTCACGCGGTCTGCCTCTTTTTCTTTGGCCTGTTGTGTTCCACTTGATAGCTTGTTTTGGGATTCTCTGACTGTTTCTTCTCACCATGTGACCAACATATGTCCAGCTCCTTTTTCTGATCACCCATGAGAAAGGTTGTTGTTTGCTCATCTGTCTTATCTCTGAGTTGTTCTTGAATTTGTTTCACTTTATACAGATTATTTTCCTCAGGCATTTGTTTTAAAAAAAGTCTAATTTGTTTATTTCCTTAGTTGTTTTCCAGCTTTCACATGCATAAATGAGGGTGGATATTACATTTTAATTGAATAATCTTAACTTGGTTTTTGTGCTTCTAATTTATAAATGCCATATGTTCTCAAGATTCTTTAAAGTCAATGCTGCTTTTGCAATTCTAACTTCCTTTCTGGTGTCACCATCCTGGTCTATGTAGCTGCCAAGGTATGCAGACTGGTGTTCTTCATCAACTGTTTCTTCTACATATCTTTTTCCTTCTTGATTAATGGAGAGAAGTTTTGTTATTTTTGTTTTTTTTCCTTGTTACTTTCAAGTCCTATTTTGCTAGCCAGTGAAGACAACGTATCTGTTTTTTCTTGCATTGAATTCACATTGTCACTGATAAGAGTTATGTCATCTGCAAAATCAAGATCTTCTAGTTGTGTCTCATGTACCCAATCAGTGCCCATTTTATCTGCGCAGCATTTTTTCATCCACAAAGATATGCAAGATAAAATAAACAAGCTAACGCAGAATGCAAACAACATAGGACTAAAGATCAACGTAGGAAAGACAAAGTTATTGAAGCAAAATGTGAACAACAGAAATGTACTCAGAGTAGATAACAAGTTAGTGGAGGAGGTCAACGAATTTGTATACCTTGGCAGCAGAGTAGTAGAAAATGGAGACAGCACAGAGGACATCAACAGCAGACTTACTAGAGCAAACCAGGCTTTTGCAATGCTGCAGAATATATGGAAATCAAAAAAACTAAGCATAAATATGAAAATCAGGATATTTAAGAATAATGTTCTAAGTGTACTACTCTATGGAAGTGAATGCTGGAAAATCACCAAAACCATAGAAAACAAGTTGAATTCTTTCCAGACAAAATGTTTACGAAGAATTAGAAAAATATTTTGGCCAAACACCATAAGAAATAACATCTTATTAGCAGAAATGCAGATGAAACCACTGACAACAATTATTGAGGAAAGACGCTGGCGATGGTTGGGACATGTGCTCCGAATGACTGACAACTCACTACCAAAAATAGCACTAAGATGGACACCACAGGGGAGCAGAAGTAAGGGTAGACCAAAAGAGACATGGAGAAGAACAACAGAAAGGATGTTGAGCAATAGAGGACTCACCTGGGCAAGAGCAGAAAAAAAGGCGAAGGACAGGCATTTGTGAAAAACCCTTGCGGAAGCCCCATGTGCCCTGGGCACTTAAGGTTCAGAGAGAGAGAGAGAGAGAGATTTTTTCATTATGAAGTCTATGGCAATTCCAAAAAGCAAGGGAGATAATATACATGTTAATATAATGTTTCATGCCTGTTTCAGTCTTGAACCATTCGTTCATTCCTTTTTTTATGTTGACTGCACAAACATATCTGTTGTAGAGATATCTAATGATGATGACAATTTTAGATTGTATTCCATATAGTCAATATATAGATATATATATCAATATATGTGGTTACAGCACTCTTCAGATATAGAAAATCAGTTATAGTATTTCATTTTCTCTCAGTTAAAAAAAAAAAATGTCAACATTGGTATACAAAAATTGCTGGTTTTGAATTTTGACCTTACATGTATGATAACTTCTGCTTTAGAGCTCTTCAGGCACAGAATTATAAATGTGTATTACCTTACCTGACAAACAGCCATTGTTTGAAGAATAAATGTTTAATGTAAGACAAATAATATTGTGTGAGGTATGAATGAATGATATGATATAGGATGATGAAATATTACATGACAAGATGTCACAACTGTGAAAGACACGAACATCTTGAATATGTAACTGTTTTGTGGGGGAAAATTTGATCACAGAGCAAATAATGACATGGCTTTCATTTCTGTTGTTACAAAGATTTTGTTTTCATTTCTTGCCACATGTTTCTGTCACATCTCTGTCAGTTATGTTATATTTTTGTACTGCAGTTACAATCAAATGTAATGGCCACATCATATGTTAGTTCACCGACAAGGTAAAAGAAAATATGGCCGTCAGTCTATATCCCTCATATATTCATATATCTCAGAGATTTAGAAGAAGGCTTATATATATAATGCTTGTACTTGTACGAACTCCCTGTAACTGCAAGCTTTTGTTCTTTGCAGCCAATGCTGTAGACATGTTGAGGCACACATCGTATCGGCTTAGTTATGGCGGGCATCTTTTCAGTCCCGGAGCATAGCTAAAAAGCAGGGGGTGTGCAGTGCTTCTTTAGCAGACTCCACCACCATGGGGACTATGGCGATCCCTGCCCTGTTAGCCATTTATTTATAAATATATAACACGACTTTTTTTCATATAAATTGTTAATTATATTAATGGCTATTGTTTACAGCAAATGCTTGTTATAAATATGTAGTGTTTATTAGTTTATGCCTGTTATATTGCAAGTTC
>CM019696.1:31753592-31765257 GCA_009760885.1 Achatina immaculata
AAAATCTTCCAGAAAACCGCCACCGGTTAGCTCAAGCCTTGCAGGAAACGAAAGACTGGGGTCAGGATCTGGTCCCGAGCTAATGGGGTCAGGATCTGGTCCCGAGCTAGTGGGGTCAGGATCTGGTCCCGAGCTAGTGGGGTCAGGATCTGGTCCCGAGCTAGTGGGGTCAGGATCTGGTCCCGAGCTAGTGGAGTCAGGATCTGGTCCCGAGCTAGTGGAGTCAGGATCTGGTCCCGAGCTAGCTCACTGTACCAGGGAACCAAACCAAGAAATCTAAATACATTTTTCTGCCATCTTTCCACACTCCTGTAAAGTTTGGAACCATTCTTGGAAAAGATCAGGTGTGATACCCTCAACAGGGTAACTCTAACTCTTATCCTTGGAGAAAAGGCTGATCGCTTGTGCCGACGAATACTGTCTACTTCCCTGCAAATATCTCCTCAGTGCGACACATTTTACACACATTTAAGAATTTAAAGAAGGTAGGGGGCCAAAGTAACATTTTAAAAGCCATACATGGTTTTAGGAAAGGGCAAAATAAGTCAGATATCCTCTTCAATTTACTAAATGTTAACTTTCATTAATTCATTCATTTGCATGTCCCTTGCCGAACTTTGCTTCCCAAACAGGTCTCACAGGAATATGTTGCGATGGGAAAGATGCATGCCCTTAAAAATCTTATTTTTGTGGATCTGTCTGCTCCTCTCCACAGATTCTTTGGTTGTTTTACTTATGTTAACTACTTGAATATAATACCACATGCAGCAATACCAGCACAGAAAAAAAAAAACTTGACGAGAAAGCATAACAGAAAATATATATTTGAATGATATCAACACAAAACAGCAACAATGTGTGACAGGAGCGTAATAATAAATGTCTACCTCACTTATGAGCAAATACGCAGCAAATATTATCTAGCCGCGCTCACAGCTACTGAAAGTCAAAATACTGTATGTCAATATTGCTCCGTGAGTTACATTTTAATAAACACAAACTGGTTTAAGACACGATGGGCGGAGTGAAGTACACAGTTTCAGTTGTTGGGTCACAGATGGTGCACCTTTTTATTTCTTACCCATCAAACTGTTGCAGGAAATAACAAAGAGGCTGAGACTTGAAAGCCAGGAGTGTGATAAGCAACGATAATGATCAAAAACATCATGTACTTTATTCGGTTTTTTTTTTTTTTGTGTGTGTCTCAAACAGAAGATGTGGGAAAATACAATCCTCCTTTTCTCTGCATAAACAACAAATGTCTCAGTGTGTGTGAGTGTGTGCGTGAGTGATTGTGTGTGTGTGTTAGCCTGATATTTTTGCGTATCCAAGTAACTCAGGGCAGTCTATTAAATGTAGACAACGCCAAAGTCAGAAGTAGACGATATTAAAGATCAAGAGCAGATAACATAAAAGATCAGAAGTAGGTTGTCTTACTGGTCAGAAGTAGATGATTTAAAGGTCAGAAGTATATGCTGTTAAAGATAAAAAGTAGATGATCAACAGTGGCTGACTTTAAAGGTAGGAAATAGATGATACTAAAGATGAGATGTTGGTGACAGTAAAGGTGAAATGTAGCTGGCAAAATGATCAGAAGTAGATGACATTAAAGATCAGAAGTAGACGACATTGCAGGTCAGAAGTAGGTGACATTATAGGTCAGTAGATAAGACAACTCATTTTAAAGCCGTTTAAAAGATCTGTCAATGTGACAAATTTTTCAATGTGACAAATCATGTACAGCACTTCCGCTGACAATTCATTACGTCAGTTGATACATACATTGGTGAACCAGATAGGAGCACATAATATTCAATAACAAAACATGGGCAACTAATAAGAAACGCTATAACGTGTCGTGGAAGAATGAAACATCCGATATTGTACTGATAGAGATTATGACGTACCAGAGATTGGATATGCTGGTGACACAGTATCACTGTCCACAACACAAACATTCTCACAATTCTTCACTTCATCCAAGCTGGAAACTTTCTTCTCTTGTATTATCACAATTTCTTTTCATTCTCTTCGGGAAAGTAATGTCTGTGTCCATAGAACAAACACATGAATTGGAACAAACGTGGAACAAACCAATGAACTGGAACAAACCCGTCGGTGCAAATAATCCTGTCACGTGACACTGTCAACAAGCCCAGTTTCGACCCGAGAGTGGGTCATCTCTCTAATCAATCAGAACTTTTTTGTAGACTACAACACTCAGGTGGTTTTTGTGCCCCAAACTTTAAGAAATAAGAACCCTTTTCTGCACCACGCATGCATCTATGACAGCACAAGCGGTAGCAAGAATCTCACCAGAACTCAAGAGGGAAACGACATCAGACACTGAACCAAAGTTCGCTGATGCAGAAACTGACTTTACAGTTAACGTTTCTTTATATTCTATGAGAGATCCAGAACTCGTAAGATTCATCATCATCAGGTGCCGTGCCGACTGGCGTTGGCTATTATTTCTCTCCAGAGTACCCGATCTTTCATGTAGGCCCTTAGCTCAGCTGGTGATCTCCTCTCACACCATCCCGTCAGACTGTCCAGTATCATTTCTCTTGGTCTTCCCCTGGCTCTTCTTCCCTCTATTTCTCCTGTTGTTATAATATTTTCAATGCACCCTCTTCTCATTGCATATCCTATGAAAGTACATTGTCTCTCTCTCTATCTTATTTTGTTGACAAGATTTTTTTTTATCTCCAGATAGAAGCAGTGATGTACTCCTGACTGTTACTAAAAGCAGTGGTGTACTCAGACTGTTACTAGAAGCAGTGGTGTACTCAGACTGTTACTAGAAGCAGTGGTGTACTCAGACTGTTACTAGAAGCAGTGGTGTACTCGACTGTTACTAGAAGGTGATGTACTCAACTGTTACTAGAAGCGTGGTGTACTCAGACTGTTACTAGAAGGAGTGATGTACTCCTGACTGTTACTAGAAGCAGTGGTGTACTCAGACTGTTACTAGAAGCAGTGGTGTACTCAGACTGTTACTAGAAGCAGTGGTGTACTCAGACTGTTACTAGAAGCAGTGGTGTACTCAGACTGTTACTAAAAGCAGTGGATCTGTCTGCTCCTCTCCACAGATTCTTTGGTTGTTTACTTATGTTAACTACTTGAATATAATACCACATGCAGCAATACCAGCACAGAAAAAAAAAAACTTGACGAGAAAGCATAACAGAAAATATATATTTGAATGATATCAACACAAAACAGCAACAATGTGTGACAGGAGCGTAATAATAAATGTCTACCTCACTTATGAGCAAATACGCAGCAAATATTATCTAGCCGCGCTCACAGCTACTGAAAGTCAAAATACTGTATGTCAATATTGCTCCGTGAGTTACATTTTAATAAACACAAACTGGTTTAAGACACGATGGGCGGAGTGAAGTACACAGTTTCAGTTGTTGGGTCACAGATGGTGCACCTTTTTATTTCTTACCCATCAAACTGTTGCAGGAAATAACAAAGAGGCTGAGACTTGAAAGCCAGGAGTGTGATAAGCAACGATAATGATCAAAAACATCATGTACTTTATTCGGTTTTTTTTTTTTTTGTGTGTGTCTCAAACAGAAGATGTGGGAAAATACAATCCTCCTTTTCTCTGCATAAACAACAAATGTCTCAGTGTGTGTGAGTGTGTGCGTGAGTGATTGTGTGTGTGTGTTAGCCTGATATTTTTGCGTATCCAAGTAACTCAGGGCAGTCTATTAAATGTAGACAACGCCAAAGTCAGAAGTAGACGATATTAAAGATCAAGAGCAGATAACATAAAAGATCAGAAGTAGGTTGTCTTACTGGTCAGAAGTAGATGATTTAAAGGTCAGAAGTATATGCTGTTAAAGATAAAAAGTAGATGATCAACAGTGGCTGACTTTAAAGGTAGGAAATAGATGATACTAAAGATGAGATGTTGGTGACAGTAAAGGTGAAATGTAGCTGGCAAAATGATCAGAAGTAGATGACATTAAAGATCAGAAGTAGACGACATTGCAGGTCAGAAGTAGGTGACATTATAGGTCAGTAGATAAGACAACTCATTTTAAAGCCGTTTAAAAGATCTGTCAATGTGACAAATTTTTCAATGTGACAAATCATGTACAGCACTTCCGCTGACAATTCATTACGTCAGTTGATACATACATTGGTGAACCAGATAGGAGCACATAATATTCAATAACAAAACATGGGCAACTAATAAGAAACGCTATAACGTGTCGTGGAAGAATGAAACATCCGATATTGTACTGATAGAGATTATGACGTACCAGAGATTGGATATGCTGGTGACACAGTATCACTGTCCACAACACAAACATTCTCACAATTCTTCACTTCATCCAAGCTGGAAACTTTCTTCTCTTGTATTATCACAATTTCTTTTCATTCTCTTCGGGAAAGTAATGTCTGTGTCCATAGAACAAACACATGAATTGGAACAAACGTGGAACAAACCAATGAACTGGAACAAACCCGTCGGTGCAAATAATCCTGTCACGTGACACTGTCAACAAGCCCAGTTTCGACCCGAGAGTGGGTCATCTCTCTAATCAATCAGAACTTTTTTGTAGACTACAACACTCAGGTGGTTTTTGTGCCCCAAACTTTAAGAAATAAGAACCCTTTTCTGCACCACGCATGCATCTATGACAGCACAAGCGGTAGCAAGAATCTCACCAGAACTCAAGAGGGAAACGACATCAGACACTGAACCAAAGTTCGCTGATGCAGAAACTGACTTTACAGTTAACGTTTCTTTATATTCTATGAGAGATCCAGAACTCGTAAGATTCATCATCATCAGGTGCCGTGCCGACTGGCGTTGGCTATTATTTCCTCCAGAGTACCCGATCTTTCATGTAGGCCCTTAGCTCAGCTGGTGATCTCCTCTCACACCATCCCGTCAGACTGTCCAGTATCATTCTCTTGGTCTTCCCTGGCTCTTCTTCCCTCTATTTCTCCTGTTGTTATAATATTTCAATGCACCCTCTTCTCATTGCATATCCTATGAAAGTACATTGTCTCTCTCTCTATCTTATTTTGTTGACAAGATTTTTTTTTTATCTCCAGATAGAAGCAGTGATGTACTCCTGACTGTTACTAAAAGCAGTGGTGTACTCAGACTGTTACTAGAAGCAGGTGTACTCAGACTGTTACTAGAAGCAGTGGTGTACTCAGACTGTTACTAGAAGCAGTGGTGTACTCGACTGTTACTAGAAGGTGATGTACTCAACTGTTACTAGAAGCGTGGTGTACTCAGACTGTTACTAGAAGGAGTGATGTACTCCTGACTGTTACTAGAAGCAGTGGTGTACTCAGACTGTTACTAGAAGCAGTGGTGTACTCAGACTGTTACTAGAAGCAGTGGTGTACTCAGACTGTTACTAGAAGCAGTGGTGTACTCAGACTGTTACTAAAAGCAGTGGTGTACTCAGACTGTTACTAGAAGCAGTGGTGTACTCAGACTGTTACTAGAAGCAGTGGTGTACTCAGACTGTTACTAGAAGCAGTGGTGTACTCAGACTGTTACTAGAAGCAGTGGTGTACTCAGACTGTTACTAGAAGCAGTGGTGTACTCAGACTGTTACTAAAAGCAGTGGTGTACTCAGACTGTTACTAGAAGCAGTGGTGTACTCAGACTGTTACTAGAAGCAGTGGTGTACTCAGACTGTTACTAGAAGCAGTGGTGTACTCAGACTGTTACTAAAAGCAGTGGTGTACTCAGACTGTTACTAGAAGCAGTGGTGTACTCAGACTGTTACTAAAAGCAGTGGTGTACTCAGACTGTTACTAGAAGCAGTGGTGTACTCAGACTGTTACTAAAAGCAGTGGTGTACTCAGACTGTTACTAGAAGCAGTGGTGTACTCAGACTGTTACTAAAAGCAGTGGTGTACTCAGACTGTTACTAGAAGCAGTGGTGTACTCAGACTGTTACTAAAAGCAGTGGTGTACTCAGACTGTTACTAAAAGCAGTGGTGTACTCAGACTGTTACTAAAAGCAGTGGTGTACTCAGACTGTTACTAGAAGCAGTGGTGTACTCAGACTGTTACTAAAAGCAGTGGTGTACTCAGACTGTTACTAAAAGTGGTGTACTCAGACTGTTACTAAAAGCAGTGGTGTACTCAGACTGTTACTAAAAGCAGTGGTGTACTCAGACTGTTACTAGAAGCAGTGGTGTACTCAGACTGTTCTAGAAGCAGTGGTGTACTCAGACTGTTACTAGAAGCAGTGGTGTACTCGACTGTACTAGAAGCAGTGGTGTATCAGACTGTTACTAAAAGCAGTGGTGTACTCAGACTGTTACTAGAAGCAGTGGTGTACTCAGACTGTTACTAGAAGCAGTGGTGTACTCAGACTGTTACTAGAAGCAGTGGTGTACTCCTGTTACTAGAAGCAGTGGTGTACTCAGACTGTTACTAGAAGCAGTGGTGTTCTCAGACTGTTACTAAAAGCAGTGGTGTACTCAGACTGTTACTAGAAGCAGTGGTGTACTCAGACTGTTACTAAAAGCAGTGGTGTACTCAGACTGTTACTAGAAGCAGTGGTGTACTCAGACTGTTACTAAAAGCAGTGGTGTACTCAGACTGTTACTAGAAGCAGTGGTGTACTCAGACTGTTTAGAAGCATGGTGTACTCAGACTGTTCTAGAAGGAGTGGTGTACTCAGACTGTTACTAGAAGCAGTGGTGTACTCAGACTGTTCTAGAAGGAGTGGTGTACCAGACTGTTACTAGAAGCAGTGGCGTATTCAGACTGTTACTAGAAGCAGTGGTGTACTCAGACTGTTACTAGAAGGAGTGGTGTACTCAGACTGTTACTAGAAGCAGTGGTGTACTCAGACTGTTACTAAAAGCAGTGGTGTACTCAGACTGTTACTAGAAGCAGTGGTGTACTCAGACTGTTACTAAAAGCAGTGGTGTACTCAGACTGTTACTAAAAGCAGTGGTGTACTCAGACTGTTACTAAAAGCAGTGGTGTACTCAGACTGTTACTAGAAGCAGTGGTGTACTCAGACTGTTACTAGAAGCAGTGGTGTACTCAGACTGTTACTAAAAGCAGTGGTGTACTCAGACTGTTACTAGAAGCAGTGGTGTACTCAGACTGTTACTAAAAGCAGTGGTGTACTCAGACTGTTACTAAAAGCAGTGGTGTACTCAGACTGTTACTAAAAGCAGTGGTGTACTCAGACTGTTACTAGAAGCAGTGGTGTACTCAGACTGTTACTAGAAGCAGTGGTGTACTCAGACTGTTACTAGAAGCAGTGGCGTATTCAGACTGTTACTAGAAGCAGTGGTGTACTCAGACTGTTACTAGAAGGAGTGGTGTACTCAGACTGTTACTAGAAGCAGTGGTGTACTCAGACTGTTACTAGAAGGAGTGGTGTACTCAGACTGTTACTAGAAGCAGTGGTGTACTCAGACTGTTACTAGAAGGAGTGGTGTACTCCAGACTGTTACTAGAAGCAGTGGTGTACTCAGACTGTTACTAGAAGGAGTGGTGTACTCAGACTGTTACTAGAAGCAGTGGTGTACTCAGACTGTTACTAGAAGGAGTGGTGTACTCAGACTGTTACTAAAAGCAGTGGTGTACTCAGACTGTTACTAGAAGCAGTGGTGTACTCAGACTGTTACTAGAAGGAGTGGTGTATTCAGACTGTTACTAGAAGCAGTGGCGTATTCAGACTGTTACTAGAAGGAGTGGTGTACTCAGACTGTTACTAGGAGTGGTGTACTCAGACTGTTACTAAAAGCAGTGGTGTACTCAGACTGTTACTAGAAGCAGTGATGTACTCAGACTGTTACTAGAAGCAGTGGTGTACTCAGACTGTTACTAGAAGCAGTGTGTACTCAGACTGTTACTAGAAGCAGTGTGTACTCAGACTGTTACTAGAAGCAGTGGTGTACTCAGACTGTTACTAGAAGCAGTGGTGTACTCAGACTGTTACTAAAAGCAGTGGTGTACTCAGACTGTTACTAGAAGCAGTGGTGTACTCAGACTGTTACTAGAAGCAGTGGTGTACTCAGACTGTTACTAGAAGGAGTGGTGTACTCAGACTGTACTAGAAGCAGTGGTGTACTCAGACTGTTACTAGAAGCAGTGGTGTACTCAGACTGTACTAGAAGCAGTGGTGTACTCAGACTGTTACTAGAAGAGTGGTGTACTCAGACTGTTACTAAAAGCAGTGGTGTACTCAGACTGTTACTAGAAGCAGTGGTGTACTCAGACTGTTACTAGAAGGAAGTGGTGTATTCAGACTGTTACTAGAAGCAGTGGCGTATTCAGACTGTTACTAGAAGGAGTGGTGTACTCAGACTGTTACTAGGAGTGGTGTACTCAGACTGTTACTAAAAGCAGTGGTGTACTCAGACTGTTACTAGAAGGAGTGATGTACTCAGACTGTTACTAGAAGCAGTGGTGTACTCCTGACTGTTACTAGAAGCAGTGGTGTACTCAGACTGTTACTAGAAGCAGTGGTGTACTCAGACTGTTACTAGAAGCAGTGGCGTACTCAGACTGTTACTAGAAGCAGTGGTGTACTCAGACTGTTACTAAAAGCAGTGGTGTACTCAGACTGTTACTAGAAGCAGTGGTGTACTCAGACTGTTACTAGAAGCAGTGGTGTACTCAGACTGTTACTAGAAGGAGTGATGTACTCCTGACTGTTACTAGAAGCAGTGGTGTACTCAGACTGTTACTAGAAGCAGTGGTGTACTCAGACTGTTACTAGAAGCAGTGGTGTACTCAGACTGTACTAGAAGCGTGGTGTACTCAGACTGTTACTAAAAGCAGTGGTGTATCAGACTGTTACTAGAAGCAGTGTGTACTCAGACTGTTACTAGAAGCAGTGGTGTACTCAGACTGTTACTAGAAGCAGTGGTGTACTCAGACTGTACTAAAAGCAGTGGTGTACTCAGACTGTACTAGAAGCAGTGGTGTACTCAGACTGTTACTAAAAGCAGTGGTGTACTCAGACTGTTACTAGAAGCAGTGGTACTCAGACTGTACTAGAAGCAGTGGTGTATCAGACTGTTACTAAAAGCAGTGGTGTACTCAGACTGTACTAAAAGCAGTGTGTACTCAGACTGTTACTAGAAGCAGTGGTGTACTCAGACTGTTACTAGAAGCAGTGGTGTACTCAGACTGTTACTAAAAGCAGTGGTGTACTCAGACTGTTACTAGAAGCAGTGGTGTACTCAGACTGTTACTAGAAGCAGTGATGTACTCAGACTGTTACTAGAAGCAGTGGTGTACTCAGACTGTTACTAGAAGCAGTGATGTACTCAGACTGTTACTAGAAGCAGTGGTGTACTCAGACTGTTACTAGAAGCAGTGATGTACTCAGACTGTTACTAGAAGCAGTGATGTACTCAGACTGTTACTAGAAGCAGTGGTGTACTCAGACTGTTACTAGAAGCAGTGGTGTACTCAGACTGTTACTAGAAGCAGTGGTGTACTCAGACTGTTACTAGAAGCAGTGATGTACTCAGACTGTTACTAGAAGCAGTGGTGTACTCAGACTGTTACTAGAAGGAGTGGTGTACTCAGACTGTTACTAGAAGCAGTGGTGTACTCAGACTGTTACTAGAAGCAGTGGTGTACTCAGACTGTTACTAGAAGCAGTGGTGTACTCAGACTGTTACTAGAAGGAGTGGTGTACTCAGACTGTTACTAGAAGCAGTGGTGTACTCAGACTGTTACTAGAAGCAGTGGTGTACTCAGACTGTTACTAGAAGCAGTGGTGTACTCAGACTGTTACTAGAAGCAGTGGTGTACTCAGACTGTTAGTAGAAGCAGTGGTGTACTCAGACTGTTACTACAAGCAGTGGTGTACTCAGACTGTTACTAGAAGCAGTGATGTACTCAGACTGTTACTAGAAGCAGTGGTGTACTCAGACTGTTACTAGAAGCAGTGATGTACTCCAGACTGTTACTAGAAGCAGTGATGTACTCCAGACTGTTACTAGAAGCAGTGGTGTACTCAGACTGTTACTAGAAGCAGTGATGTACTCCAGACTGTTACTAGAAGCAGTGATGTACTCCAGACTGTTACTAGAAGCAGATGTGAAAGTGGAAATGAGAAGAGTGTCAGGTTCAGAAGCTAGCTTTATGTCCAACTTTGGCTGACGCGGGCACGTAGGTACAGCTCTACACAGATGTATACTTTATGGCTATGCAGAAATCATCCCAGAAATTATTCCCTGTGGATTTGTACCAGTCGATCTGAAGATTGATGGGCTGATGAGTTTTCCAGTCTCACCTCTCTGCGCTTCATTGCTGGTTGACAATGTCCCATTAGCCAGGTATTTTCAATAAAGTTCCTGACAGTCTCTGACATAACTTGTCTAACACGTAACAAAGACTTGACTTCTCTAACACGTAACAAAGACTTGACTTTTCTAACATGTAGCAAAGACTTTACTTCTCTAAGACGTAACAAGGACTTGCGACGTTTACTTTAAAAAATCAGACAGCAGGAACTTCTATATTTCTTTGATAATATGTCCACAGAGTCAATGCAGAGCTGTCTAGACGTCCTCCAGGAGATGTCCTCATAGCCGATGTCCTCGAGGAGATGTCCTCACAGCCAATGTCCCTGTTCAGTCTGGCTTTCATATCAGTGACATCTTCTCTAGGTCCAGGCCCTGGATGTGAGGACAGAGTGAACTTGTTGCGCTTTCCTCGCATCATAGAGAACAGGAGAACAGACTCATGGTTAAGACAGGAGAACAGACTCATGGTTAAGACAGGAGAACTGACTCATGGTTAAGACAGGAGAACTGACTCATGGTTAAGACAGGAGAAATGACTCATGGTTAAGACAAGAGAACAGACTCATGGTTAAGACAGGAGAACAGACTCATGGTTAAGACAGGAGAACAGACTCATGGTTAAGACAGGAGAAGAAACTCACAAAATGTCAGAAGTTTAATCACCTGCAGCACAACTGACTACAATAAACAGTTCTGTGTTTAAGACATACGAAACTCGAGAAATCCAGAAAGTTGAACGACATACAGTATCCTCCAATGTTTGGAAACTTCGCCGAACATTTCGTTAGAGAATATGTTTCAGTTTAGAGCAACTGGAGGACTGCAATTGAAGAAAAGTAGATTAATATATTTACACACACCTTTTAGACAACACCCAAGAAGACTTTACACATGGACATCACCTGATGGGAAAACCAAGAATTAAATAGATTACATTTTAGCGCAAAGAAAGTGGAGGTCAAGTATAACATCAGCAAAAACTTTAACAGGTGCTAATTGTGAAACGGACCATGAGTTATTAATAGCAGACATGAAGATAAAGATAAAAAAGACAGTAACAGGATCAAGACCACTCCGCTTTGATCTTACAAAAATACCAGAACAATACGGTATAGAAGTGAAAACTGTTTCGAAATCCTGATGGATGTACAGGTGGAAATGACAACAGATGAATTGGCTACACAGGCTAGAGATATCTTAATAACAACAGCTAAAGACATGGTTCCAGTAAATAAAACACAAAAGAATGGATGGATTACAGCAGGTACACTAGAACTGATAAAACAACGTAGAGAAATGAAGACGCAATGGAAAGTCACAAACTAAAACAAATAAGAATATAAATCTTTACCAAAAGAAGTACGAAGAAACATAAGAA
>CM019696.1:31765357-31788536 GCA_009760885.1 Achatina immaculata
AAGATACTAACACTGTGAAGATACTAACACTAAGAAGATACTAACATTGTGAAGATACTAACACTGTGAAGATACTAACACTAAGAAGATACTAACATTGTGAAGATACTAACACTGTGAAGATACTAACACTAAGAAGATACTAACATTGTGAAGATACTAACACTGTGAAGATACTAACACTAAGAAGATACTAACACTGTGAAGATACTAACACTAAGAAGATACTAACACTGTGAAGATACTAACACTAAGAAGATACTAACACTGAGAAGATACAAACACTGAGAAGATACTAACACTGAGAAGATACTAACACTGAGAAGATACTAACACTGAGAAGATACTAACACTGTGAAGATACTAACACTGTGAAGACTAACACTGTGAAGATACTAACACTGAGAAGATACTAACACTGTGAAGATACTAACACTGAGAAGATACTAACACTGAGAAGATACTAACACTGTGAAGATACTAACACTGAGAAGATACTAACACTGTGAAGATACTAACACTGAGAAGATACTAACACTGTGAAGATACTAACACTGAGAAGATACTAACATTGTGAAGATACTAACACTGAGAAGATACTAACACTGAGAAGATACTGAGAAGATACTAACACTGAGAAGATACTAACACTGTGAAGATACTAACACTGAGAAGATACTAACACTGTGAAGATACTAACACTGTGAAGACTAACACTGTGAAGATACTAACACTGTGAAGATACTAACACTGAGAAGATACTAACATTGTGAAGATACTAACACTGTGAAGATACTAACACTGAGAAGATACTAACATTGTGAAGATACTAACACTGTGAATCTCGTACCTCGTTCCTTGACTAGATGATTCCACCACGTGAATTAACACAACCCATCAAGGAGAATCACATCTCTCACCACGTAAATTACAAATTTTGAATGTCTCCATTCTTCTTTGTCTCCTCCTCCACCTCTACCTTCTTCTCATTCTTCTTTGTTAAAAAAAAAGAACACAAACACACAAAGTGGTGGGGAAATAAAAAAGAATCTGAATATGGCACAAGTAAAAGACAGAAATAGAACAGTGATGCAGAACAGAAAAAAAAGAAAGAAAGAAAAAGAAAGAAAGAAGAAAAAGAAAAAAAAAGAAAAAAAAAGAAGAAAGAAAGAAACAGAAAAACAAAGAAGAAAGAAAGAAAGAAAAAAGAAAGCAAGGACGAAAGAAAAAAAAACAAGAAAGAAAGAAAAAGAAAAAAACAAGAAAGAAAAAAACAAGAAAGAAAAAAACAAGAAAGAAAGAAAAAGAAAAAAAACAAGAAAGAAAAAAAACAAGGAAGAAAGAAAAAGAAAAAAAACAAGAAAGAAAGAAAAAGAAAAAAAAACAAGAAAGAAAGAAAAAACAAGAAAGAAAGAAAAAGAAAAAAAAAGCAAGAAAGAAAAAGAAAAAAAAACAAGAAAGAAAGGAAAAGAAAAAAAAACAAGCAAGAAAGAAAAAGAAAAAAAACAAGAAAGAAAAGAAAGCAAGAAATAAAAAAAAAAAGAAAGAAAAAACAAGAAGGAAAAAAACAAGAAAGAAAGAAAAAAAAAAAAACAAGAAAGAAAAAAAACAAGAAAGAAAGAAAAAAGAAAAAGCAAGAAAGAAAGAAAAAAAAGAAAAAACATGCACCGTTTTGCTCGGATGAAATATGTAAAACTCATCTACAAACTTCCAAACCTAAATTTCAGTTTCTTTTATTACACAGTAATATAATGCATCAGTCACACTGATACAGACGCAGGGTTCATTAAAACAGTCATTTGAGCTTCTTTTTTCTGCCGCACAAATATTCCAATGTAAATACTGCGGTGTCTGGTTCTGTACAAAAGACTTCTATACATGCTGAAAGTAAAGAAGTGTAGCATTTGTACGAAGAAAAGTAAATTGTAAATAAATATTTATAATCTACTCAAAAGCATCAAAATGTGGTTTAATATGTCATTTATTCGGAATGTTAATAACAGTAAATATGGATTTTCATGAAATGCCATCAGTCTGTTGTAGTGTTTCGCTTTTGAAAAGAACTTGTTTAAACAGAACCAGAGTATGATATTTTGTAGACCATTATACCGGCAAGTAACCATATCCGATTCGTTTTGCACTGAATTCGTCGTACAAGTATGGAAGCACGTCCACGTCAAGACTCATTTTCTCCTTAAAATGTTTTCAATTACTGCAAATTCTCTTCTCGTGTGACTTGTCCGTCTTCATTTAAAATGCAAATCAAAAAGCACATTCTGCCCGGCTTAGCCCCGGCAGCGTTTGTTTGGTTTAAATGATCTTGCAAGGAAAGAGGAGGCAATGTATTCTCTCTGTCATCATTTACCACCACGTGATTCATGCAGCAAGTAAATCACGAAATGATTGTAGCTCTGGATTGATACTTCATGATACTGACACGTTCTACAGAAACGATGCCACTGTGTGACCCTACAGCCATGCTCATATATTTTCGTTGTCTGCAAGTAATTCTGAGAAAACAGGGCTTTTCAGTTTTGTGCAAGACCTTTTTTATATTTTAAACATTCACCAGCAACGAACTTTGTTCCCATATTTGCTGAAATAATTTTCACATGAAATCTTTTATACACTGACATCAGCGTGTATATCTGTGTCAGTGTGTCTTGCCTGCCGTCAGACATAATTTTTTCAAAGGTCACAAAGAAGAGATCATGAAATGGCACGAAAATGTGCAAGGAGCGTCCACCACAAGATTTTCCCACCGGTCACAAGGCAAGGAATATGAAAGAAAGATCTAGCTAGCCACATGTAAATGATTCTGTGTAGAAGTATCCTGGAGCATGAGAAAAGCGATGAAACTTGACTTTTTATTAATAAAATGTGGAATGATCTTACTGTGGCTCGCTGTGCCGATCAAAAAATTGATTCAATGAATTGTTGTTGTTCTTCTTCTTCTTCTTGCCCTTCTTTTTCTTCTTCTTGCTCTTCTTCCTCTTCTTCTTCGTCTTCTTCTTCTTCTTGCTCTTCTTCTTGTTCTTGTTCTTCTTGCTCTTGTTGTTGTTGTTGTTCTTCTTCTTCTTCTTCTCCTCCTTCTTCCTTCTTCTTTTCCTCATCCTCCTCCTCCTCATTCACGCCTCCTTACCTCTGTCAATCTACGGGACACCTTGGGCAAGGTGGAGTAGCCGTATAACCCCCTCCCCCCACCTACCAGGGTGACGTGAACCGATGGGAGCAGGTGGTGGATGGAATGGGAGAGCAGCTGACAGATAATGTTGGTTATGGTCACCATTCTTAGATGGTAGGCAGATTATCTTAATGTAGGGGCAATGGCTACAATCACTGACTAGTACAGTCAATGCCCGGAAGGAAACCAATGGTAGACTACTTTCTGGAAATATACCAAGAAACCCAACAGCAACATGGATAGTCAGAGAAGAAAAAGATCTGGTGGCGAGACCCCCAGGCCAGATGGATCTAACGTTAACACTGGGGAAGAGTGTGAGGCAGAGGTCAGTACTAGTAACTGTGATGATGGACAAAATCCTGACGGTGTTACCAAGGAAAACCCCTGCATCAAACTAAAAAGAAAAATAAGAGTAGGCACATGGAATGTGAAAAGTATGGATGAGGGGAAGTATCAAATAATAAGTGACGAGATGAAAAGGACGGAGATACACATTTTGGGAATTGCGAACATCGATGGAAAGGATCAGGACACTTCAAGAGCGAGAATGATAATATATGTATATACTCTGGTGGAGAATTAGGAGGAAAGAATGGAGTGGCTTTTTACTTGGACAAATTAACATCAAAAGCACTACTAGGTTATAATCCAGTAAGTGGTAGAATCCTCACAATCAGACTTAAGGGCACTCTTAGAAATATAACAATATCCAGATATATGCACCTACATCAGCAGCAGAAGAAGAGGAAGTAGAAAACTTTTATAACACACTGCAAACGAAAATATACCAGGTACGGAAAAATGATATTGTATTAATAATGGGTGATTTTAATGCAAAGATTGGTACAGAAAGAGCAGAAGATGAAAAATATGTTGTGGTGAAATTTAGCATAGGAATAGAAATGAGGCAGGTGACAATCTAATGGCGTTTTGCATGGAAAATCAGCTAATGATCGCTTACACACTTTTAAAACAACATCCAAGAAGACTTTAAACATAGACATCACTTGATGGGAAAACCAAGAATCAACAGATTACATTTTAGTGCAAAGAAGATACAGATCAAGTATAGCGTCAGCAAAAACTTTACCAGCTGCTGACTGTGACATGGACCAAGAGTTATTAATAGCAGACATGAAGATAAAAATAAAAAAGACAGGGGATCAAGACTACTCCGCTTTGATCTTACAAATATACCAGAACAATACGGCATAAGAGTGAAGAACCATTTTGAAATTCTGATGGATGTACAGGAGGAGATGACACCAGATGAATTGGCTACGCTGGTCAGAGATATCTTAACAGCAAGAGCTAAAGACGTGGTTCCTGTAAAGAAAACACAAAAGAATGGATGGATTACAGCAGTCACACTAGAACTGATAAAACAACGTAGAGAAATGAAGACGCAATGGAAAGTGACAGACAACAACAAAGAGGAATATAAATCTTTAACAAAAGAAGTACGAAGAAACATAAGAAAAGACAAAAAAAGAATACATACAAGATTGTTATGAAAGAATAGAAGGACATCAGAAATGTGGAAGAGATAATGAAATATTTAAAGAAATGAAGACATTGACGAGAAATGTCACACCTAAGCTAAATATAATTTGTGACGAGATAGGGAAGACCTTGACAGAGACAGAGGAAATTCTAGAAAGATGGAAGGAATATTGCAGAGGAATATATGAAACAACCAACTGTGAAAGCAGAAATCAACAGTGTGAATTATTATTGGAGGAGAAAGAACCCGAACCGACAATAGAAGAAGTTTTATGGGCAATAAAGAATCTGAAAAATGGTAAATCACTAGGATGTGATGAGATAACAGGTGAACTTATTAAGGCAAGAGGAAAGGAATGTGCAACAATCTATCATGCACTATGTAAAAAAGATATGGCATTCAGGTCAAAAGAATGGAGAAGAACCGTATTCATACCACTGGCAAAAAAGGGTAACTTGAAAGTATTCACAAACTACAGAACTGTTGCCCTGATTAGTCATGCCAGTAAAATTCTGTTAAAAGTCATAATGGGCAGACTTCGTAAGAAAATAGAAGAAGTCAATATGGTCCAAGCTTTTTTTAGGCAAGGATGATATCATATATTCAATATAAGATTAATAAATGCAGAGAATTTAATGTGAATCTATATTTATCTTTTATAGACTATTCAAAGGATTTGATTGTGTGCAACACCAGAAACGTATGGAAAATAATGGAAAAAATGAGATTTCCAACACATATGATACAATTAACATCACTGCTGTATCTAGACCAACAGGCAGCAGTAAGACTAAATGGTGAAACAACAACTTGGTTTAACATAAAACAAGGGGCCCGTCAGGGATGCATATTGAGGCCTTACTTATTTAATTTGTATAATGAGGAATGTTAGAGAAGATGTAGACAAAGCATATTACGATGCCATAACAACTGGAGGTTATGAAATACCAGAGATTAGATATGCTGATGACACAGTATTACTGTCCACAACACAAGAAGGAATGGAAAAACTAATTATGTCAGTCAGTAAGAGCAGCGAAGAGCAAAACCTCTATCTTAATGCAAAGAAAACTAAATTGATGACAAATGACAAAACAAACAAGACAGCTGAAATATGTATCAATGAAGAAAAATTGGAAGAAATGGAGAGTTTTGAATATTTTGGATCATTACTAATAATGGAGATACAATGAGGGAAATTAAAAGGAGGACATCTATCGCTCTTCAAAAAGTAAAACAACTAAAGAGGCTGTAAAGAGGAACAGACAGAACTACAGAGATGAGATTTTTAAGGGCATGCATCTTTCCCATCACAACATATGCCCGTGAGACCCGGACACTTAACAAAACAGGTGAGAAACACATAAATGCATTTGAATGTAAATGCTACAGAAGAGTTCTTCAAATATCATGGACACAAAAAAGAACAAATATATCCATTTCTTCAAATATCATGGACACAAAAAAGAACAAATATATCCATTCTACAAGAACTTAATATTGAAGAAGGCTGACTAGTAAAGAGGATTAAACAAAGAAAACTTAAATATTTTGGACATATTAAACATCATGATAATCTAGAGAAAATCGTCTTGGAAGGATACATAATAGGAAAAAGAAAGAGAGGAAGATCAAGGGAAGATGGCTACAAGACATCCTTAATGATCTGCAGGTCATCTTGCTTACAACCGAGAGGCCTAAAGGAGTGCTGTTAGGGAGGCACAGTTCCACAAACGACATGCAAATGACTGACTGACCTCCTCATTCTTCTTCTTCGTTTTCTTCTTCTTCTTCTCCACTTCTTCTTCTTCTCCTCCTCTTCTTCTTCTTCTTCTTCTTTTGCTTCTCCTCCTCAGGTTTCCGAGCCATGAAGACTCATTGCTGCAGATAAAGTTCGCCTCCTTTGCTCCTTATTCCTGATCTCTTACAAGATGCCCTGCTTGCTCATGCATCCATTCGCAGATCATCAACGATGTCTTGAAACCATCTTCCCCTTGGTCTTCCTCTCTTTGTTTTTCTCATCACGTACCGTTCCAAGACTGACTTCTCTAAATTCTCATGATATTTAAAGTTTTCTCTGTTTAATCTTTCATTTCTCTTGTACATAAAGTCTTCTTTTGTCTATTCCCTTCCATTCCTTCTACATGGCCCAAACCAGCGTACTCTGTTCAGTTTCAAGACATACTTATAATCCGCTGATTTAGATAAGCTGTTAAGTTCAGTGTTCTTTCTAGCTCTCCATTCTCCCAACTTGTTGGTATCCTTCGTGGGTACAAAGATTCTTTTTAGAATCTTGCTCTCAAATGACATGAAGAGCTACACTTGATTGTTGTCTTTCTTTGTTGTACTCCACGTTCCTGACGGTTGGTTGTATAGTAGTGTACATTGTTATCTTGGTATTTTGCGGGCAGAAGTTTGTATTTTAACAGAAGGCAAAGTATATTTTATTCTATATCTGGCTAAATGAGGTACAAGAAAAAATGCTTAATGCTGACAATAAATTTTTAGTTATTTGCCATAGTTCTTTTTACAAATACACGAATCTGCTTGCACAATACCAGGAAAGTTGTTTATGTGTTAGTAATATACATACAGCCAGACATATAAGTGTCAGTCATTTGTATATCCCTTGAGGAACTTTGTCTCCCTAACAGCTCTTCTGTAGGCCTCTCGGTTGTAAGCAAGATGCCCTACTGCTGATGCATCCATCTGCAGATTATCAAGGATGTCTTGCAGCCATCTTCGCCTTGGTCTTCCTCTCTTTCTTTTTCCCCATCATGTACCCTTCCAGATTCTCATGACGTTTAAATGTGTCCAAAATATTTACATTTTCTCTGTTTAATCCTCCTTACAACCTTCTTCAGTATTAAGTTCTTGTAGTATAGATATATTTGTTCTTTTTTGCGTCCACGATATTTGAAGAACTCTTCTGTAGCATTTACATTCAAAGGCATTTATGTGTTTCTCAGCTGTTTTGTTAAGTGTCCAGGTCTCACAGGCATATGTTGCAATGGGAAAGATGTACGCCTTTAAAAATCTTATTTTTGTAGTTCTGTCTGTTCCTCTCCACATCTTCTTTAATTGTGTTACTTTTTAAAGAGCGATAGATGTCCTCCTTTTAATTTCCCTCATTGTATCTCCATTAATAGTAATGATCCAAATATCCAAAAACTCTCCACTTCTTCCAATGTTTTCCTCAATGATACATATTTCAGCTCCCTTATTTGTTTTGTCAGTTGTCATCAGTTTAATTTTCTTCGCATTTGTACTTGTACCTGTACGAAATCCCTGTAACTGCGAGCTTTTGTTCTTTGCAGCAGATGGAAGTGTTGAGCTACAGCATCGTATCGGCGTGAGAGTGGGTTATGGCACAATTTTTCAGTCCCGGAGGACAGCTAAAAAACAAGGGGGTGTGCAATGCTTCTTTAGTAGAATCTACCACCAAGGGGACTATGGCTAGCGTAAAACCTGTAGGTGTAAGTTTACCTTTATAATTATTGGGAGGAATATATATTTCTCAGGATGGTTACAAACCAACAATCTTTGGCAATGTAATGCTGCACTCGAGGTCAGTCTATCTCCCCCATCATGACCGCCAACCCAGGTTCTTCCCTCCTTGCTATATTGTATGCTAATTATGCAGAAATCCAGAGAATTTAATCAGTACGCAATACATTGACATGCAGTACAAATCACCAAGTCTGAAATTAAGGACACAGCATTTTTAATCTCACTATACGCAACAATAACACATACAACTAACAGTGACATCAACATGACATCAATATAGGTGTCATTATAATGGTAATTAAGCATGGTGTCATATGATAATAACTTCTCATGTTGCATTATTGAAAACCTGATGGACCTGGGGTCCCGGGCTCTTGGCCCTAGACGCAGCCTACACTACGAGTCTAATGTGCGGAGAAGTGTGACAGGGTCTTGGTCTGCTATGGTTCGCTAACTCTGACGCTGGCATATCAGCTATGGGTTGCTGATTGCCTCATCGGATAAGCGAATTAAGATAGAGGTTTTGCTCTTCGCTGTTCTTACGGACTGACATAATAAGTTTTTCCATTCCTTTTTGTGTTGTGGACAGTAATACTGTGTCATCAGCCTATCTAATCTCTGGTATTTCATAACATAACCTCCAATTTTTATGACATCGTAATATTCTGTTATATCTTCTCATGTTAATTCCTCATTATATTTTCAGTATACAAGTTAAATAAATAAGGCGACAGTATGCACCACTGACGGAGCCCTTGTTTTATGTCGAACCAAGTTGTTGTTTCACCATTTATTCTTACTGCTGCCTGTTGGTCTAGATACAGCAGTGATATTATTTGTATCATATGTGTTGGAAATCTCATTTTTTCCATTATTTCCCAAAGTTTCTGGTGTTGTACACAATCAAATGCCTTTGAGTAGTCTATGAAAGATAAAAATAGATTCACATAACTTCTCTGCATTTCTCTATTATTAATTTTATATTGAATATATGATCTCTTGTTCCTCTTCCTTGTCTAAAACCAGCTTGGACCATACTGAATTCTGCTTCTATTTTGTTATGAAGTTTATCCATTATGATTTTTAACGGAATTTTACTGGCATGACTAATCAGGGCAACGGTTCTGTAGTTTGTGCATAATTTCAAGTTACCCTTTTTTTTGGCAGTGGTATGAATATAAGTACAACAGAAAGGATGTTGAGCAGTAGAGGGCTCACCTGCGCAAGAGCAGAAAAAAAAGACAGGCATTTGTGGAAAGCCCCACTTAAGGTTCAGAGAGAGAGAGAGAGAGAGAGAGAGAGAGAGAGAGAGAGAGAGAGAGAGGAATATAGTTCTTTTCCATTCTTTTGGAAAAAAAGTATACTAATATATTAACACGTTGTGTGCTTGCATGCTTTTTTATTATGTATGTTTGTGTGCTTGCATGTTTTTTTATTATGTATGTTTGTGTGCCTGCATGTTTTTGATTATATATATTTATGTGGCTTTGTGATGCACACAACAGATTCATGACAAGAAAATAAAACACAAGGAACGTCAATTCGTGGGTAATTGTTATCTCCCTGGCATGGTTTTATCTGTATGAAATTCCCTCACACAATGTGACATCCTACTCTCATACAATGGGACACCCTACTCTCATTTCATACAATGTGACATCCTACTCTCATACAATGTGACATCCTATACCTTCCTTCAATCTTTTATGCTTCAACAACTGGTTTAATGCGTTGCGGCTTGTGACAGATCAACCCTTCATTCATCCCTCCCTCTCTCTTTTCCTAATCCAGAACTAGCCAGATATAATAGAATCTTTTCACTGCCTTTTAATAACAATGTTTCTGTACTTTTTGCTTATTATTAATGTTGCTGCAAGTGTTGTTGTAATGGTATAAGTTTGAACTTCTATATTATTTGCTTATTATTAATGTTGTTGCAAGTGTTGTTGTAATGGTATAAGTTTGAACTTCTATATTATTTGCTTATTATTAATGTTGTTGCAAGTGTTGTTGTAATGGTATAAGTTTGAACTTCTATATTATTTGCTTATTATTAATGTTGCTGCAAGTGTTGTTGTAGTGGTAGAAGTTTAATCTTCTATATTTGTTGTTTGTTATTCATGTTGTTGCAAGTGTTGTTGTAATGGTAGAAGTTTGAACTTCTATATTTGTTGTTTGTTTTTAATGTTGTTGCAAGTGTTGTTGTAATGAGAGTTTCAACTTCTATATTTTTTGCTTATGACACATGTTGTTGCAAGTGTTGTTGTAATGAGAGTTTGAGCAACTATATTTAATGTTTATTATTCATGTTGTTGCAAGTGTTGCTGTAATGAGAGTTTGAACTTATGTATTTAATGTTTATTATTCATGTTGTTGCAAGTGTTGTAGTAATGAAAGCTTGAATCTCCTAGCAGGTGATGCTGTGATGAAGATTTCATAATACATATGTGACAGTGGTATGCAAAAATTGGTCACAGGTAACTGAATTGGATTGTCCTTGTTTAATTTTTATTTTGGTTTAGGGTAGAATAGTTAGCTCTGTACAAAGAGGGTTGGAAATGTGGGGGTAGGGGAATGAAATGCCAGATTTCAGATGTAAGTGGACCCAGAGATCTCGCATTTTTTTAGGTATAAGATAAATCGTCAGCGTATTATAGCGTCCGCTTTCCTTGTATAAATACACCGCCAACGTGTTATAGCGTCCCATTTCCATGTATAAATACACCGCCAACGTGTTATAGCGTCCCATTTCCATGTATAAATACACCGCCAACGTGTTATAGCGTCCCATTTCCATGTATAAATACACCGCCAACGTGTTATAGCGTCCCATTTCCATGTAAATACACCGCCAACGTGTTATAGCGTCCCATTTCCATGTATAAATACACCGCCAACGTGTTATAGCGTCCCATTTCCATGTATAAATACACCGCCAACGTGTTATAGCGTCCCATTTCCATGTATAAATACACCGTGAATACATTTAATAGCGTTCGCTGTCCATACATAAAATACACCATCAACGTGTTATAGCGTCCGCTGTCCATATATGTCAAATACACCGTCAACGTGTTATAGCGTCCGCTGTCCATATACAAAATACACAGCAGAGCGCCAGACCGTCCAGTGTTCATATAATGTTTAACTTTAACCGTCAACGAGGCGTAGCATTCAATGTCCTTACATAAAATACACCGTCAACGAGGCGTAGCATTCAATGTCCTTACATAAAATACACTGTCAACGTGGCTAACGTCTGCTGTCCTGATATAAAATAAAATGCCAACGTGGCGCAGTATCCGCTGTCCAGATATTTCCTCACCGTCCTCACCGTAAAGGTTGCAAAGGACACCAGATCACAGTGCTAGAGAGACTGAAGAAAAGGTACAGGAGTGAATGTCGCAAATGGAGATGCTTGTCCTCGTGTAATGCCGTGTAATAGTTTGGTCTTAAGACGGCTGAGCGATCTCACATGACTCGAGAAGCCTGAAGAAGTTTCTAGCGGCCACATTTAAGTGATTTCTTGCATGAGCCTCGGGTGCGAACTCAGGGGCACGAGAAACTGAAGGGAGGGTTTGGGGATGGAGGGAGGGTTAGTTTGTAAGATGAAAGATGAAACCCTGGCGCTGGCTCTCATAGCTACTTTGGAATTCTTGTGGTTGACTAAGTGGCCTAAGTTTTCTGTTGCAGCCGTAGTTGTATTCTCGTGTGTTCCATTAGTAATTTGAACTACTGGACGCTATCGTCGTCATTTGCACTCAAATCTCAGGACGTCTATGAGATATCATGTTCATCATTAAATATTGTTTGAGTAGTCCAATGACGTTTTTAAGCCCTTTCAAAGCATTTCAAACATTTAAAACATTTCAAATACCTAACTAGCACAATATCATCTTCACGGAAAATTGACGCTGAGAATGAGAATAGATGCAATAAAGCAAACCAGGTCATTGGACAAATGACTCCTTTCTAATTAAAAAAATACATCACAACAAAAACAAAAAGAGCACTGTACAACACAGTTTTCCTCCCAACTCTATGCTATCAATATCAAACATGGATACTAACTGCCAAGAACAAAAGAAAAAATCATCACAACAGAAATGAAATGTTTAAGGAGAATACTAAATGTGACAAGAAGAGATCAAATAAGAAATGACACCATCAGGGCAAAGGTTGGAGAAGCACCAGTATTACACTATATCCAGAAACAGCAATTCAAATGGTTTGGCCATGTTACACGGCTACCACCAGAGAGTATATCACAGAAAACATTCTCACTAAGATTTATAGGTAACAGAAGAAGAGGCCGCCCACGCAAGAGATGAACAGAGGAAATTACAGAAGCATTCAATATTCCATTATATGAAGTAAATCGTCGGGGCCTATTAAGACATCTCTGTCCTCCCTCAAATCCGAAGGATAGATGAGGAAGGAGACAAGACAAGACAAGACAAGACAGGACAAGACAAGACAAGACAAGACAGGACAAGACAGGACAGGACAGGACAAGACAAGACAAGACAAGACAGGACAAGACAAGACAAGACAGGACAGGACAAGACAAGACAAGACAAGACAGGACAAGACAAGACAAGACAGGACAAGACAAGACAGGACAGGACAAGACAAGACAAGACAAGACAGGACAAGACACGAAGTACCACTGTGGACTTGTAGAACCGGTTTACTGTCGGAGTATATCCCACAGCCGTCGCCGTTGTTGCTGCACGTGCAAGCTGGGACATGTTTGTAAGCTGATAATCCATGCAGCAAAAAAATCCTCACATGGGGTTATATTTGTATCCCCAACCTGCAACATCTGATGTCCTCATCAGACTGTCTACAGCTGCTGTCTTACTACAAACTATGAAGGAACCTTGTTCTTTTCTGAAGTGTCATGCCAGCATCCGCTGTCCACCACAGTTCTCAAATACTTACTGTACTTGGATTCTCTAACTTGTCTGTTTTCTTTCTTTCGTTCTTTTGGTTTTTTTTTTTGTCGTTGTGTTTGCTTATTTGTTTGTTTGTTTCGTTCTTTGCTTTTTTTGTGTTTTTGTTTATTTCTATCTTTCTTCATCCAACTTGTAAGACTTTGGTAAAAAGATAAAATTCCCGTTCCCATGCCATTAAGGCATATTGGGGAATACGGTGTTAGGCCCGTATTTTCTATGACCTTCGGCACATGAAAGTCTGATGTGGTCAGTATCGCACCTGACCATTTTACCTTCCCAGATTTTTCTGGTACCAATTTTTAGAGGCTGGGTGGACCCCGGGACCTTACTGGTGTGTACTAGAAAACATCCCACTGCTGGGACTGAACCCAGTACCACCTGATTAGTAAACAGCGCGGCTAACCGCTCAGCTAACCAGACTTTAGTAGGAAATGAAATTTTGACGATGAATTTCTTTCATCTTTCGTCAGACTATTTTATACATGTACTTTACTTTTAATCATTCATCAAACAAATTTCACTTTTGCATGTGTTTCAGAATGAAATTTAAAAAAAAAACTTGACCTTTTATTAAAAAAAAAAAAGACAGTGTCTATTGAAAGTTATTTTACAGAACATTTAACTCACAAGGGACACTACTCATGAAAAACTCTAAACTGCGTCTGAAAAAGCCGACCATATGACCAAGCAATTCTTTGAATGACGTAAATAAGGACAAACTGAAACGACCATGGGAGTCGAAAACAACAACAACGACAACAACAACAACAAAAGCTGGTGAGGGAATGTGCCAAATTTTTTCCCCCTGTGTTTCTTCTCTTCTGAACTTAAAAAGTTTTGCTTTTCACCTTCAGAATGTCTGAATGACACCTGTAAATGTGCTGTTTAAAGTTTGTCCAGAGTTTGCACGGCAGAAAGTGTGTTAAAAGTTCACATTATGTTTCATGAAATCTGAGTTATTTCTATATAGGTAATATGTTTCACGTATAAGTAACTACTACTTTTAGTTTAGTTGCTTTATGCCGATTTTTTTTTTGCGTTTCCTAAATTTGCCCCCCCCCCCCCCCCCCCCCCCACAAGATTTCGCGAGAGTAATACATCTGCTGCCACTGGACTTAGACAGTGATGCTACAAAATAGTGCTGTTACCAACCACTCTGAGAAGCCGACACAGTGATAATCTTGCAGCAGCTCCAGCAGCAGAAAAATGGATTTGCAAGAATAATAATTGCCGTAAAAGTAAATCAAACCTTCGCGTCCTGACTTCAGCATCTTCGCGGATACATTCGAGCTCTTCGAAGACCACTTTAGAATTCTTTGCGGGACATTTTGAACTCTTTGAGAGGCACCTGCAGATCTTCGCGGGGCACCTTTGAACTCTTTGAGAGACAACAGCTGGTAATCGTTGCTGGAAGAATTATAAATTTCATGACGTCTATGAGACATGGTCGGCAGAACATCTCAGGACATCTATGAGACATGGTCGGCAGAACATCTCAGGACATCTATGAGACATAGTCGGCAGAACATCTCATAACGTCTATGAGACATAGTCGGCAGAACATCTCATAACGTCTATGAGACATAGTCGGCAGAACATCTCATAACGTCTATGAGACATAGTCGGCAGAACGTCTCATAACGTCTATGAGACATAGTCGGCAGAACATCTCATAACGTCTATGAGACATAGTCGGCAGAACATCTCATAACGTCTATGAGACATAGTCGGCAGAACATCTCAGGACGTTTATGAGACATTGTCGGCAGAACATCTCAGGACATCTATGAGATATAGTCGGCAGAACATCTCAGGACGTCTATGAGACATAGTCGGCAGAACATCTCAGGACATCTATGAGACAGTCGGCAGAACATCTCAGGACATCTATGAGACATAGTCGGCAGAACATCTCAGGACATCTATGAGACATAGTCGGCAGAACATCTCAGGACATCTATGAGACATAGTCGGCAGAACATCTCAGGACATCTATGAGACATAGTCGGCAGAACATCTCAGGACGTCTATGAGACATAGTCGCAGAACATCTCAGGACATCTATGAGACATAGTCGGCAGAACATCTCAGGACGTCTATGAGACATAGTCGGCAGAACATCTCAGGACATCTATGAGACATAGTCGGCAGAACATCTCAGGACGTCTATGAGACATAGTCGGCAGAACATCTCAGGACATCTATGAGACATAGTCGGCAGAACATCTCAGGACATCTATGAGACATAGTCGGCAGAACATCTCAGGACATCTATGAGACATAGTCGGCAGAACATCTCAGGACGTCTATGAGACATAGTCGGCAGAATATCTCAGGACGTCTATGAGACATAGTCGGCAGAACATCTCAGGACGTCTATGAGACATAGTCGGCAGAACATCTCAGGACGTCTATGAGACATAGTCGGCAGAACATCTCAGGACGTCTATGAGACATAGTCGGCAGAACATCTCAGGACGTCTATGAGACATAGTCGGCAGAACATCTCAGGACGTC
Organism: Achatina immaculata; assembly: GCA_009760885.1. Lineage (NCBI taxonomy): Eukaryota > Metazoa > Mollusca > Gastropoda > Stylommatophora > Achatinidae > Lissachatina > Lissachatina immaculata. The sequence goes on from CM019696.1 coordinate 31,781,031, forward strand.
TATGAGACATAGTCGGCAGAACATCTCAGGACGTCTATGAGACATAGTCGGCAGAACATCTCAGGACATCCCACACCTGTTGCCGCTCACGAAGCAATATGCTCAGAAAACAGACCTAATAATGAACCAAAAAAGGCAGAACATAGACCATAACAGGAAACAACAAGGATAGGAACTTACAACTTCTAGATATCAACAAATCGAACATCACAGGAATAAGTTAAAGTTATCTGGGAGCAGTTTTCCTACAAGAAATAATAAGGGATTAGTGAAGCTAGAATGCACATAGAAAAAAAAAAGAAATTTACTGTGTTAAACAACAGTTTATTAATACCCAAATGATGGGATGCCTATAGCAGTATTCGTATAACAATGATAGTAAGGGCATTATTATAGGTTTTTCCTTTTCAATTTTCTCCTGTTGAGATTCTTCGAGAAGGTCACGTGGGCTGCAAAACCCGTGACAGGAAATTGTAGGGGCAATGCTGAGTCCGTGGAGTTTTAGTTTTGGTTTGAACGTGTAACTGTGTGGACGTGTTTTGTCGAGCTGTGTGATGTCTTCGTGGAACAGATGAACATTTTAGTTGTATGTATGAATGGACTGGCCACATGGCAGGGATAACCAGCCGGCAGTCAGAATTTAATGTTATTTTCATCAGCATTGTCATCATTCCATCAATAAATGTTCCAAGTCACCGTTACCCAGGATTTACTTGAGTATCTGTACCAGTTGTCGTCAACGTGAGGTTTTGAAGAGCCTGGATGAGAAGTATGTCTGGAACAGTGTGTAACTAATCCAGCAAGTGAGAGTGAGAGCTGGAATTATGTGTGTAACTAGTCCAGTAACCTCAACTCTCGAAGAGCAAGATGGAAGTCGACCTTGATATTCACGTGCGTAACGTGAATCAGCACAACTTATGTCGACACGGCCCAGGTAACGAGTGTCATATACACAGCAAAGTCTGTGTCACCAAAAGATTACCTTGTTATTTCAAGATGCACCACGGCAAAATCTTATTATAACAAGATAACATCATATAAAACTACTATAAGACCAGAGGTCGTAGTTCGTTCAGAAACATGGAATACAAGAAAGAGAAGAGGACAAATGGCTGTAACGTTATGAAAATAGAATCGTCAGATGAATTTTTAGCTCGTCGGAAAAAAAAGCAGAGAAAGATGAAGAATCAAAGCCAACAAAGAAATACGCAGGCTTACAAAGAATCATTAATCACCTTCGCGACGAAAGCTCGCAGATTAAGACGGCTAGGTCATGTACATGTCATGTAAGACAGTCCAGAAACAAAATTCGAATACATACAAGAGGTGGAAGGTACAAGACCAAGTAGAAGAGAGTGCAGAGATGGACAAGGGGCAGACAAATGCAAAGATGGATAAGGGTCAGATAAATGCAAAGATGGAGAGAAAATGTAGAATAAGATGTAAGAGAACTCGGAATACACAACCAGAAAGGCAAATTCAGGAATAAGGACGAATGGAAACAAACTGTATCTTCAGTACTAAACCTTAAAGATTTGGAGAGATTGATTGATTAATCTTTATTTCAAAAGGGTTAAGAATTGGGCACGAAGGACCGTCTGACATTCTGCCCTTTATCACACATCTTTCACTCTATTCCAGACATTCTACAAATATGCTGTTCATGTAACAAACATAATTAACACTGAAGCTGAGAGACATAAAAAAATACAACAGTTACGTTTTGCTCTTAAACATTCACTCAGTACAGAAGTAAACATACATAATATAAACGACTATCTACTAAACAAAAATTTCAGGACTCTTCAGAATAAACAATTAACTGTATTCAGTGTCTGTAAGAGCAGTTTAAGATAACTTGTTAAGTTTTATGATTCATGGAGGCAAGACATCAAATAGATATTGGGCAAGTTTGTAGTTGTAGGAAGGAGTATAATTTATATTTTTTATACAGGATGGGAGGGTATTCCATAGATGAGCAGCAGAATAACTAAAGATTTTCTTGTAAAGATCAAGTCTAGGTTTTGGAAGAAACATATGTAGTTCAAGCGTTGGCTGCACTTTGGGCTAAATTTAAACAGGTTCCATAAATAAGGCGGGGCATGCCATGAAAGACTTTGATGTACTAACTTGGCTTTGTTGAAGAGGAGCCTGTTCTTAAGAGGCAGTATTTTGATACGTTTGTGCTGGTTAGTTGTTTGTGCTTGATCTTTGTCACTAATAGGCTTTACTGCTCGCTTTTGGAGTGAGCAAAGCCTCTTTGTATTTGACACTGAGCAACCATCCCAGACTGTTGAGCAATAGTCTAAATGTGTTTGTACATGTGATATGTAGTATGTCGTCCTCGTGTCTTGATCGATGAAGTGCTTAATTTTGGCTAACTGGTATACATTTTGTGTGATGAGTTTTGTTAGACCTTGCACATGAGAGTTCCAGGTCAGATGTTGGTCAATAATAAGACCTAGTAGAGACAGACAGACAGAGAGACAGACAGAGAAACAGAGACAGAGAGACAGAGACAGAGAGAGAAACAGAGACAGAGAGACAGAGACAGAGACACAGAGAGAGAAACAGAGACAGAGAGAGAAACAGAGACAGAGAGACAGAGACAGAGACACACAGAGAGAAACAGAGACAGAGAGACAGAGACAGACAGAGAAACAGAGACAGACAGAAACAGAGAGACAGAGAAACAGAGACAGAGAGAGACAGAGAGACAGACAGAGAAACAGAGACAGAGAGACAGACAGAGAAACAGAGACAGAGAGACAGACAGAGAAACAGAGAGAGAGAGGCAAAGGGAGAGACAGAGTGACCGAGAGAGGGGGAGGGGGAGATCTTGGAACCGCATAATGGTGTGAAAAACATTTATTTAAATTGGGCTACGGAACTCAACTTTGGCGGTGGATCATTGGACTGCTGAGCTGAGAGTGAGTGGATAGATGGACGACAGACAAACAGACAGACAGACAGACAAACAGACAAACAGACAGAAAGTTTTTCATCCACAAAATGAAATGGGTCGTCAACTATTAACGAGCTTTTGTCATGACTGTCAAGGGACTTAATCGAAGCAAAGACCGAGCACTCTTGCTTCACCACCGATGTGATCGGTTCATTAACTTGATGGATTCAGATGAATTACTCTTTCCATATTCATGATCAGATTGGGCGCCCTACCATGTGAAAGCTGAGGGCAAAGAGTGTTTTATTAGACATCTTCGGTTATGTGCTCTTTATTTAATGACACCGTGTTATTTTCATAGAAACGATTATTATCATCGCGGATTAAAATCTGAACATTTCCTTCTTATTCTAGCTTCTCTGTCTCCGTACTTGTTAACAGTTGCGAAGAAGAAACATCAAAAGCAGACAGCGATAATTATCAGATTTTTTTTTCTTCTGCATGATTGGGATTTCCAACACAACTGATACAATTAATATCACTGCTGTATTACAGGCAGCAGTAAGAATAAATGGTGAAACAACAACTTAGTTTGACATAAAACAAAGGGTCCGTCAGAAGTGCATATTGTCACCTTACTTATTTAACTTGTATACTGAAAATATAATGAGGAATGTTAGAGGAGATGTAGACGAAGAATATTACGATCCCATAAATATTAGATGTTATGAAATACCAGAGATTAAATATGTTTGACACAGTATTACTGTCCACAACACAAAAAGGAGTGAGAAAACTAATTATGTCAGTCCGTAAGATAGTGAAGAGCAAAACCATTATCTTAATGCAAAAAAATTCATGACAGCTGACAAAACAAATAAGGCAGCCGATGTATATATATATATATATATATATATATATATCAATGAGGAAAAATTGGAAGAGGCGATCAGTTTTGAATATTTTGTATCAGTACTAACTAATAATTGAGATACAATGAGAGAAATTAAAAGGACAACATCTATCACTCTTCAGAAAGTAAAACAACCAAAAGAAGCTGCAGAGAGGAACAGACTGAACTACAAAAATAAGATTTTTAAGGGCATGCATCTTTCCCATCGCAACATATGCCTGTGAGACCTGGACACAGCTGAGAAATATAAAGATGCCTTTGAATGTAAATGCTACAGAAGAGTCCTTCAAATATCATGGACACAAAAAGAAGAAATATATCCATACTACAAGAACTTAATATTGAAGAAGGTTGGCTAGTAAAGAAGATTAAACAGAGAAAACTTAAATATTTGGACATATTAAACGTCATAAGAATTTAGAGAAGACAGTCTTGGAAGGGTACATACTGGGAAAAAGAAAGAGAGGAAGACCAAGGCGAAGATGGCTGCGGGACATCGTTGGGGATCTGCGAAAGGATGCATCAGCAGCAGGCAATCTTGCTTACAACCGAGAGGCTACAGGAGAACTGTTAGGGAGGCAACGTTCCGCAAGAGACATGCAAATGACTGATTGACTAACTGACTGACTGATCTCAGCGCTATGTTTTTGCAAAAAGTAAATAATTTTCCATCATTTGTTTCTTGTTATCTTGATATTCTTATTGAGATGGTTCTAAGTTTTCTGTGCAGTATCCAGTCTAATTTATTTTGTCCGTTGTTTACTTTTTAATCAATTTTTTTTTTGGTTGGTTCGTCTGTGTCTCAGTAGCTTTTGTCTGTTTATGCTTTCTTCCCTTTCATTTTGTCTGCCTGTCAGTCTTGCTTAGACTGTCTGTCATTCTCTCATTGTCTGTACAATATGCTTACATAGAATACATACATACATACATACATACACACATACTTACATACACACATACATATTTACATACACACATACTTACATACATACATACATACACAAATAAATAAATACATACATACATACATACTTACATACATACATACATATTTGCATACACACATACTTACATATACATACATACATACATACATGCATACATACATACACACATAAATACATACACATACATACATACAAACATACATACCTACGTACATACGTAATACATACATACATACATACATACATACACATACACAATACACACTACACACACATACAACATACATACATATACACACATACTTACATACATACATATTTACATACACACATACATACATACATACATATGCATACACACATACATACATACATGCATACATACATACATACATACAATAGACTGTTCATTGAAAAAAAAATTACAAATTTCCAAAATTTTATGGCAAAATCAGAATAGATCCCAACACAATAATATAACATAAATGTCACTCATGCAGAAAACATTCTATATCCACTCAATGAAATCTTGCTTTCTTATGGCGTACAATAAAAATGTGCGTTTTCATACCAACATGATGAGATTTTCACATTAAAATATCAATTAAGTTTTAATGGCGACTGCAGATGAATTTTTGTTAACTACGAGATGGATATTTTGTCCCTTAAGTATATTTATTCCCTGGCTTCAATTTTAACTTAATACAGTTTTTTTTTGCGCATACGTGGTTAAACAATGATGGAGAAAAATAAATAATTATTGTTTCGTTTTATCTGAGCTGAAAAGAAACATTCGTCGAAATCTGGCAGGAATGAATTTACAAAACAATTCATTCAATGATTCTAATTTATCTCTGTTCAAAGTTCCATAGAAATGCCCCAAAGCTGTAGTTAAATTTATCCTTCTTTTTTTGTGTGTTATATAATCTTTCTTCATAATCCACACATCAGTCATTAATCTGCCAATCCAATGGCAGCTACTCTATAGATATCCAGCAAAGCCCGCCTGTTCAGTTTATCGTTTGCTCCATTAGCCAATCATTTTGTAGGCAGTAAACAAGTGACCAGTTTGTCAGGTATATCAGGTCACCAAGAAGTTGATCTTTGATGGATCCATAATTCTATTAGGTAGATTGTGATATCACAGCCTGTGTAGATACGCTACATTCCTTCCTGGCGTTAGTTACAGTCGATGTGTGTTTTACTTGTGACCAGCAAATCGCAGGGGACGATGCGACTGAAGAGGAAGAAGAAGGAAAAAAACACAGCTCTTCAGAGTTACAAACCTTTCACTGCTTCACACTTTTGTGCAGTTTATCTCACAAACCTTTCACTGTTCCACACTGTCCGCAGTTTATCTCACAAACCTTTCACTGTTCCACACTGTCCGCAGTTTATCTCACAAACCTTTCACTGTTCCACACTGTCCGCAGTTTATCTCACAAACCTTTCACTGTTCCACACTGTCCGCAGTTTATCTCACAAACCTTTCACTGTTCCACACTGTCCGCAGTTTATCTCACAAACCTTTCACTGTTCCACACTGTCCGCAGTTTATCTCACAAACCTTTCACTGTTCCACACTGTCCGCAGTTTATCTCACAAACATTTCACTGTTCCACACTGTCCGCAGTTTATCTCACAAACCTTTCAGTGTTTCACACTTTTGCACAGTTTATCTCACAAACCTTTCACTGCTTCACACTTTTGCGCAGTTTATCTCACAAACCTTTCAGTGTTTCACACTTTTGCACAGTTTATCTCACAAACCTTTCACTGCTTCACACTTTTACGCAGTTTATCTCACAAACCTTTCACTGTTTCACACTTTTGCGCAGTTTATCTCACAAACCTTTCACTGCTTCACACTTTTACGCAGTTTATCTCACAAACCTTTCACTGCTTCACACTTTTGTGCAGTTTATCTCACAAACCTTTCACTGCTTCACACTTTCGCGCAATCACACATTTCTGGCATTTCGTGAACACACACACACACCACACACAAACAACACACACATACTTCAAATCAGTTTCTGGCAAAACACACTCTAAAATTCTTCATTTCTCAGACTTTAACAACGATTATTCGTTCAATAGTCTGTTCATGTGCCATAGCTCTTCATCACTATCAGCAAGATAGTAAGAGTTACGGCAGAAAACGAACCAACCCACAGTGAAAGAAACGATAATGAAATATCGTCGGAAATAGACAAGACAGACATTGCCAAAGACTACCACAGACTCAACCAGGCCTGCTCTCACCTGGAATCCCAGGGGAAAGAGGAAACACCGAAGACATAGAAACACCTGGCGAAGGACTCTTCACGCAAGATGAAATAAAAGATCGACTACATCAGGAGACGGATAGAAGAAACCCAGGACAGAAATAAATGGAGACCCCTTGTTGATGGCCCAGAAAGGGGTAAAGAAAGCGAGGAAGGCTGGAAGTCCAGTTACAACTTAGAATTGCTTATAAACGTTCATTATATCAAAACTGGCATAAAACATGTCTTATCTGATTGTACATGCCACAAAGATCATGCTTTATTTTAGTTATATTAAAATTGGAAAAAAAACCAGTTTTAATGCAAACATGAACTGAAATACTGATATTTATCAATGAATTGGCAAAATGTGATTGAAAAGTTAGAAATTGATATGGATGTGCAGAACACGGGGGAATATTTTAGAGATAGAAAGAAGATCAAAATAAGATTATTAGATGAACTTAGCCGAAA
>CM019696.1:31788636-31836495 GCA_009760885.1 Achatina immaculata
TAAGAGCACCCAGTCTTAAACAACAACCTACTAAGCACCCAGTCTTAACAACAACCTACTAGGCACACAGTCTTAAACAACAACCTACTAGAGCACACAGTCTAAACAACAACCTACTAGAGCACACAGTCTTAAATAACCTACTAGGAGCACCCAGTCTTAAACAACAACCTACTAGGAGCACCCAGTCTAAACAACAACCTACTAAGAGCACCCAGTCTTAAACAACAACCTACTAGAGCACCCAGTCTTAAACAACAACCTAGTAGGAGCACACAGTCTTAAACAACAACCTACTAAGAGTACCCAGTCTTAAACAACAACCTACTAGACCACCCAGTCTTAAACAACAACCTACTAGGAGCACCCAGTCCTAAACAACAACCTACTAGGACACACAGTCTTAAACATCGACCTACTAAGAGCACACAGTCTTAAACAACACCTACTAAGAGCACCCAGTCTTAAACAACACCTACTAGGACCACCCAGTCTTAAACAACAACCAGTAGGAGCACCCAGTCTAAACAACAACCTACTAAGAGCACTCAGTCTTAAACAACACCTACTAAGAGCACCCAGTCTTAAACAACAACCTATAGGAGCACACAGTCTTAAACAACAACCTACTAGGAGCACAAAACAACAACCTACTAGGAGCACACAGTCTTAAATAACCTACTAGGAGCACCACAGTCTTAAACAACAACCTACTAGGAGCACCCAGTCTCAAACAACAACCTAAGAGCACCCAGTCTTAAACAACAACCTACTAGGAGCACCCAGTCTTAAACAACAACCTACTAAGACCAGCAAGTCTTAAACAACAACCTACTAAGAGTACCCAGTCTTAAACAACAACCTACTAAGACCACCCAGACTTAAACAACAACCTACTAAGAACACCCAGTCTTAAACAACAACCTACTAAGAGCACCCAGTCTTAAACAACAACCTACTAGGAGCACACAGTCTTAAACAACAACCTACTAAGAACACCCAGTCTTAAACAACAATCTACTAAGAGCACACAGTCTTAAACAACAACCAAGTAGGAGCACACAGTCTTAAACAACAACCTACTAAGAGCCCCCAGTCTTAAACAACAACCAAGTAGGAGCACACAGTCTTAAACAACAACCTACTAAGAGCACCCAGTCTTAAACAACAACCTATTAAGAGCACCCAGTCTTAAACAACAACCTACTAGGAGCACACAGTCTTAAACAACAACCTACTAGGAGCAAACAGTCTTAAACAACAACCTACTAAGAGCACCCAGTCTTAAACAACAACCTACTAAGAGCACCCAGTCTTAAACAACAACCTACTAGGAGCACACAGTCTTAAACAACAACCTACTAAGAGCACCCAGTCTTAAACAACAACCTACTAAGAGCACCCAGTCTTAAACAACAACCTACTAAGAGCACACAGTCTTAAACAACAACCTACTAAGACCACCCAGTCTTAAACAACAAACTACTAGGAGCACCCAGTCTTAAACAACAACCTACTAAGAGCACCCAGTCTTAAACAACAACCTACTAAGAGCACACAGTCTTAAACAACAACCTATTAAGAGCACCCAGTCTTAAACAACAACCTACTAGGAGCACACAGTCTTAAACAACAACCTACTAGGAGCACCCAGTCTTAAACAACAACCTACTAGGAGCACACAGTCTTAAATAACAACCTACTAAGAGCACCCAGTCTTAAACAACAACCTACTAAGAGCACCCAGTCTTAAACAACAACCTACTAGGAGCACCCAGTCATAAACAACAACCTACTAAGAGCACCCAGTCTTAAACAACAACCTACTAGGAGCACCCAGTCTTAAACAACAACTTACTAAGAGGAGCCAGTCTTAAACAACAACCTACTAAGAGCACCCACTCTTAAACAACAACCTACTAAGAGCACCCAGTCTTAAACAACAACCTACTAAGAGCACCCAGTCTTAAACAACAACCTAAGAGCACCCAGTCTTAAACAACAACCTACTAAGAGCATCCAGTCTTAAACAACAACCTACTAAGACCACCCAGTCTTAAACAACAACCTAGTAGGAGCACCCAGTCTTAAACAACAACCTACTAAGAGCACCCAGTCTTAAACAACAACCTACTAAGACCACCCAGTCTTAAACAACAACCTACTAAGAGCACCCAGTCTTAAACAACAACCTACTAAGAGCACACACTCTTAAACAACAACCAAGTAGGAGCACACAGTCTTAAACAACAACCTACTAAGAGCACCCAGTCTTAAAGTACAACCAAGTAGGAGCACATAGTCTTAAACAACAACCTACTAAGAGCACCCAGTCTTAAACAACAACCAAGTAGGAGCACACAGTCCTAAACAACAACCTACTAAGAGCACCCAGTCTGAAACAACAACCTACTAGGAGCACACAGTCTTAAACAACAACCTACTAGGAGCACACAGTCTTAAACAACAACCTACTAAGACCACCCAGTCTTAAACAACAACGTACTAAGAGCACACAGTCTTAAACAACAACCTACTAAGACCACCCAGTCTTAAACAACAACCTAGTAGGAGCACCCAGTCTTAAACAACAACCTACTAAGAGCACCCAGTCTTAAACAACAACCTAAGAGCACCCAGTCTTAAACAACAACCTACTAAGAGCACCCAGTCTTAAACAACAACCTACTAAGAGCACACAGTCTTAAACAACAACCTACTAAGAGCACACAGTCTTAAACAACAACCTATTAGGAGCACCCAGTCTTAAACAACAACCTAAGAGTACCCAGTCTTAAACAACAACCTATTAGGAGCACCCAGTCTTAAACAACAACCTAAGAGTACCCAGTCTTAAACAACAACCTACTAGGACCACACAGTCTTAAACAACAACCTACTAGGAGCACCCAGTCTTAAAGAACAACCTACTAGGAGCACCCAGTCTTAAACAACAACCTAAGAGCACTCAGTCTTAAACAACAACCTAAGAGCACCCAGTCTTAAACAACAACCTACTAGGAGCACCCAGTCTTAAACAACAACCTACTAAGAGCACCCAGTCTTAAACAACAACCTACTAGGAGCACCCAGTCTTAAACAACAACCTAAGAGCACCCAGTCTTAAACAACAACCAACTAGGAGCACCCAGTCTTAAACAACAACCTACTAGGACCACACAGTCTTAAAGAACAACCTACTAGGAGCAACCAGTCATAAACAACAACCTACTAAGAGCACCCAGTCTTAAACAACAAACTACTAAGAGCACACAGTCTTAAACAACAACCTACTAGGAGCACACAGTCTTAAACAACAACCTACTAAGAGCACCCAGTCTTAAACAACAACCTACTAAGAGCACCCAGTTTTAAACAACAACCTACTAAGAGCACCCAGTCTTAAACAACAACCTACTAAGAGCACACAGTCTTAAACAACAACCTACTAAGAGCACCCATTCTTAAACAACAACCTACTAGGAGCACACAGTCTTAAACAACAACCTACTAGGAGCACAAAACAACAACCTACTAGGAGCACCCAGTCATAAACAACAACCTAAGAGCACCCATCTTAAACAACAACCTACTAAGCACCCAGTCTTAAACAACAACTACTAAGACCACCCAGTCTTAAACAACAACCTAGTAGGAGCACCCAGTCTTAACACAACCTACTAAGAGCACCCAGTCTTAAACAACAACCTACTAAGAGCACCCAGTCTTAAACAACAACCTACTAAGAGCACCCAGTCTTAAACAACAACCTACTAAGAGCACCCAGTCTTAAACAACAACCTACTAAGAGCACCCAGTCTTAAACAACAACCTACTAAGAGTACCCAGTCTTAAACAACAGCCAAGTAGGAGCACACAGTCTTAAACAACAACCAAGTAGGAGCACACAGTCTTAAACAACAACCTACTAAGAGCACTCAGTCTTAAACAACAACCAAGTAGGAGCACACAGTCTTAAACAACAACCTACTAAGAGCACCCAGTCTTAAACAACAACCAAGTAGGAGCACACAGTCCTAAACAACAACCTACTAAGAGCACCCAGTCTGAAACAACAACCTACTAGGAGCACACAGTCTTAAACAACAACCTACTAGGAGCACCCAGTCATAAACAACAACCTAAGAGCACCCAGTCTTAAACAACAACCTACTAAGAGCATCCAGTCTTAAACAACAACCTACTAAGACCACCCAGTCTTAAACAACAACCTAGTAGGAGCACCCAGTCTTAAACAACAACCTACTAAGAGCACCCAGTCTTAAACAACAACCTACTAAGAGCACCCAGTCTTAAACAACAACCTACTAAGAGCACCCAGTCTTAAACAACAACCTACTAAGAGCACCCAGTCTTAAACAACAACCTACTAAGAACACCCAGTCTTAAACAACAACCTACTAAGAGCACCCAGTCTTAAACAACAACCAAGTAGGAGCACACAGTCTTAAACAACAACCAAGTAGGAGCACACAGTCTTAAAGAACAACCTACTAAGAGCACCCAGTCTTAAACAACAACCAAGTAGGAGCACACAGTCTTAAACAACAACCTACTAAGAGCACCCAGTCTTAAACAACAACCAAGTAGGAGCACACAGTCCTGAACAACAACCTACTAAGAGCACCCAGTCTGAAACAACAACCTACTAGGAGCACACAGTCTTAAACAACAACCTACTAGGAGCACATAGTCTTAAACAACCTACTAGGAGCACCCAGTCTTAAACAACAACCTACTAGGACCACACAGTCTTAAACAACCTAGTAGGAGCACCCAGTCTTAAACAACAACCTACTAAGAGCACCCAGTCTTAAACAACAACGTACTAGGAGCACACAGTCTTAAACAACCTACTAGGACCACACAGTTTTAAACAACAACCTACTAGGAGCACACAGTCTTAAACAACAACCAAGTAGGAACACACAGTCTTAAACAACAACCTACTAGAGCACACAGTCTTAAACACAACCTACTAAGAGCACCCAGTTTTAAACAACAACCTACTAGGAGCACACAGTCTTAAACAACAACCAACTAGGAGCACACAGTCTTAAACAACAACCTACTAAGAGCACCCAGTCTCAAACAACAACCTACTAGGAGCACCCAGTCTTAAACAACAATCTACTAGGACCACACAGTCTTAAACAACAACCTACTAGGAGCACCCAGTCCTAAACAACAACCTACTAGGAGCACACAGTCTTAAACATCGACCTACTAAGAGCACACAGTCTTAAACAACAACCTACTAAGAGCACCCAGTCTTAAACAACAACCTACTAAGACCATCCAGTCTTAAACAACAACCCAGTAGGAGCACCCAGTCTTAAACAACAACCTACTAAGAGCACACAGTCTTAAACAACAACCTACTAAGAGCACCCAGTCTTAAACAACAACCTACTAAGACCACCCAGTCTTAAACAACAACCTACTAAGAGCACCCAGTCTTAAACAACAACCTACTAGGAGCACACAGTCTTAAACAACAACCTACTAGGAGCACAAAACAACAACCTACTAGGAGCACACAGTCTTAAATAACCTACTAGGAGCACCCAGTCTTAAACAACAACCTACTAGGACCACACAGTCTTAAACAACCTAGTAGGAGCACCCAGTCTTAAACAACAACCTACTAAGAGCACCCAGTCTTAAACAACAACCTACTAAGACCAGCAAGTCTTAAACAACAACCTACTAAGAGTACCCAGTCTTAAACAACAACCTACTAAGACCACCCAGACTTAAACAACAACCTACTAGGAGCACCCAGTCTTAAACAACAACCTACTAAGAGCACCCAGTCTTAAACAACAACCTACTAGGAGCACACAGTCTTAAACAACCTACTAGGAGCACACAGTCTTAAACAACCTACTAGGAGCACCCAGTCTTAAACAACAACCTACTAGGACCACACAGTCTTAAACAACCTAGTAGGAGCACCCAGTCTTAAACAACAACCTACTAAGAGCACCCAGTCTTAAACAACAACCTACTAGGAGCACACAGTCTTAAACAACCTACTAGGACCACACAGTTTTAAACAACAACCTACTAGGAGCACCCAGTCTTAAACAACAACCTACTAGGACCACACAGTCTTAAACAACAACCTACTAGGAGCACCCAGTCCTAAACAACAACCTACTAGGAGCACACAGTCTTAAACATCGACCTACTAAGAGCACACAGTCTTAAACAACAACCTACTAAGAGCACCCAGTCTTAAACAACAACCTACTAAGACCATCCAGTCTTAAACAACAACCCAGTAGGAGCACCCAGTCTTAAACAACAACCTACTAAGAGCACTCAGTCTTAAACAACAACCTACTAAGAGCACCCAGTCTTAAACAACAACCTACTAGGAGCACACAGTCTTAAACAACAACCTACTAGGAGCACAAAACAACAACCTACTAGGAGCACACAGTCTTAAATAACCTACTAGGAGCACCCAGTCTTAAACAACAACCTACTAGGAGCACCCAGTCATAAACAACAACCTACTAAGAGCACCCAGTCTTAAACAACAACCTACTAAGAGCACCCAGTCTTAAACAACAACCTACTAAGACCAGCAAGTCTTAAACAACAACCTACTAAGAGTACCCAGTCTTAAACAACAACCTACTAAGACCACCCAGACTTAAACAACAACCTACTAAGAACACCCAGTCTTAAACAACAACCTACTAAGAGCACCCAGTCTTAAACAACAACCAAGTAGGAGCACACAGTCTTAAACAACAACCTACTAAGAGCACCCAGTCTTAAACAACAACCTACTAAGAACACACACTCTTAAACAACAACCAAGTAGGAGCACACAGTCTTAAACAACAACCTACTAAGAGCCCCCAGTCTTAAACAACAAACTACTAAGAGCACACAGTCTTAAACAACAACCTACTAGGAGCACACAGTCTTAAACAACAACCTACTAAGACCACCCAGTCTTAAACAACAACCTACTAAGAGCACCCAGTTTTAAACAACAACCTACTAAGAGCACCCAGTCTTAAACAACAACCTACTAAGAGCACACAGTCTTAAACAACAACCTACTAAGAGCACACAGTCTTAAACAACAACCTACTAGGACCACCCAGTCTTAAACACCAACCTACTAGGTGCACCCAGTCTTAAACAACAACCTACTAGGAGCACACAGTCTTAAACAACAACCTACTAGGAGCACCCAGTCTTAAACAACAACCTAGTAGGAGCACCCAGTCTTAAACAACAACCTACTAGGAGCACCCAGTCTTAAACAACAACCTACTAAGAGTACCCAGTCTTAAACAACAACCTACTAAGAGCACCCAGTCTTAAACAACAACCTACTAAGAGCACCCAGTCTTAAACAACAACCTACTAGGAGCACCCAGTCATAAACAACAACTTAAGAGCACCCAGTCTTAAACAACAACCTACTAAGAGCATCCAGTCTTAAACAACAACCTACTAGGAGCACCCAGTCTTAAACAACAACCTAAGAGCACCCAGTCTTAAACAACAACCTACTAGGAGCACCCAGTCTTAAACAACAACCTACTAGGACCACACAGTCTTAAACAACAACCTACTAGGAGCACCCAGTCATAAACAACAACCTACTAAGAGCACCCAGTCTTAAACAACAAACTACTAAGAGCACACAGTCTTAAACAACAACCTACTAGGAGCACACAGTCTTAAACAACAACCTACTAAGAGCACCCAGTCTTAAACAACAACCTACTAAGAGCACCCAGTTTTAAACAACAACCTACTAAGAGCACCCAGTCTTAAACAACAACCTACTAAGAGCACACAGTCTTAAACAACAACCTACTAGGACCACCCAGTCTTAAACAACAACCTACTAGGTGCACCCAGTCTTAAACAACAACCTACTAGGAGCACCCAGTCTTAAACAACAACCTACTAGGAGCACACAGTCTTAAACACCAACCTACTAGGTGCACACAGTCTTAAACAACAACCTACTAGGTGCACACAGTCTTAAACAACAACCTACACAGAGCACCGAGTCTTAAACAACAACCTACTAGGAGCACACAGTCTTAAACAACAACCTACAAAGAGCACCCAGTCTTAAACAACAACCTACTAGGAGCACCCAGTCATAAACAACAACCTACTAAGAGCACCCAGTCTTAAACAACAACCTACTAGGAGCACCCAGTCTTAAACAACAACCTACTAAGAGTACCCAGTCTTAAACAACAACCTACTAAGAGCACCCAGTCTTAAACAACAACCTACTAAGAGCACCCAGTCTTAAACAACAACCTACTAGGAGCACCCAGTCATAAACAACAACCTAAGAGCACCCAGTCTTAAACAACAACCTACTAAGAGCATCCAGTCTTAAACAACAACCTACTAAGACCACCCAGTCTTAAACAACAACCTAGTAGGAGCACCCAGTCTTAAACAACAACCTACTAAGAGCACCCAGTCTTAAACAACAACCTACTAAGAGCACCCAGTCTTAAACAACAACCTACTAAGAGCACCCAGTCTTAAACAACAACCTACTAAGAGCACCCAGTCTTAAACAACAACCTACTAAGAGCACCCAGTCTTAAACAACAACCTACTAAGAGTACCCAGTCTTAAACAACAACCAAGTAGGAGCACACAGTCTTAAACAACAACCAAGTAGGAGCACACAGTCTTAAACAACAACCTACTAAGAGCACCCAGTCTTAAACAACAACCAAGTAGGAGCACACAGTCTTAAACAACAACCTACTAAGAGCACCCAGTCTTAAACAGCAACCAAGTAGGAGCACACAGTCCTAAACAACAACCTACTAAGAGCACCCAGTCTGAAACAACAACCTACTAGGAGCACACAGTCTTAAACAACAACCTACTAGGAGCACACAGTCTTAAACAACAACCTACTAAGAGCACCCAGTCTTAAACAACAACCTACTAAGAGCACCCAGTCTTAAACAACAACCTACTAAGAGCACACAGTCTTAAACAACAACCTACTAAAACCACCCAGTCTTAAACAACAACCTAGTAGGAGCACCCAGTCTTAAACAACAACCTACTAAGAGCACCCAGTCTTAAACAACAACCTAGTAGGAGCACCCAGTCTTAAACAACAACCTACTAAGAGCACCCAGTCTGAAACAACAACCTACTAGGAGCACACAGTCTTAAACAACAACCTACTAGGAGCACACAGTCTTAAACAACAACCTACTAAGAGCACCCAGTCTTAAACAACAACCTACTAAGAGCACCCAGTCTTAAACAACAACCTACTAAGAGCACACAGTCTTAAACAACAACCTACTAAAACCACCCAGTCTTAAACAACAACCTAGTAGGAGCACCCAGTCTTAAACAACAACCTACTAAGAGCACCCAGTCTTAAACAACAACCTAGTAGGAGCACCCAGTCTTAAACAACAACCTACTAAGAGCACCCAGTCTTAAACAACAACCTACTAGGAGCACACAGTCTTAAACAACAACCTACTAGGAGCACACAGTCTTAAACAACCTACTAGGAGCACCCAGTCTTAAACAACAACCTACTAGGACCACACAGTCTTAAACAACCTAGTAGGAGCACCCAGTCTTAAACAACAACCTACTAAGAGCACCCAGTCTTAAACAACAACCTACTAGGAGCACACAGTCTTAAACAACCTACTAGGACCACACAGTTTTAAACAACAACCTACTAGGAGCACACAGTCTTAAACAACAACCTACTAGGACCACACAGTCTTAAACAACAACCTACTAAGAGCACTCAGTCTTAAACAACAACCTACTAGGAGCACACAGTCTTAAACATCGACCTACTAAGAGCACACAGTCTTAAACAACAACCTACTAAGAGCACCCAGTCTTAAACAACAACCTACTAAGACCATCCAGTCTTAAACAACAACCCAGTAGGAGCACCCAGTCTTAAACAACAACCTACTAAGAGCACTCAGTCTTAAACAACAACCTACTAAGAGCACCCAGTCTTAAACAACAACCTACTAGGAGCACACAGTCTTAAACAACAACCTACTAGGAGCACACAGTCTTAAACAACAACCTACTAGGAGCACAGTCTTAAACAACCTACTAGGAGCACCCAGTCTTAAACAACAACCTACTAGGAGCACCCAGTCATAAACAACAACCTACTAAGAGCACCCAGTCTTAAACAACAACCTACTAAGAGCACCCAGTCTTAAACAACAACCTACTAAGACCAGCAAGTCTTAAACAACAACCTACTAAGAGTACCCAGTCTTAAAACAACCTACTAAGACCACCCAGACTTAAACAACAACCTACTAAGAACACCCAGTCTTAAACAACAACCTACTAAGAGCACCCAGTCTTAAACAACAACCAAGTAGGAGCACACAGTCTTAAACAACAACCTACTAAGAGCACCCAGTCTTAAACAACAACCTACTAAGAACACACACTCTTAAACAACAACCAAGTAGGAGCACACAGTCTTAAACAACAACTACTAAGAGCCCCCAGTCTTAAACAACAAACCTACTAAGAGCACACAGTCTTAAACAACAACCTACTAGGAGCACACAGTCTTAAACAACAACCTACTAAGACCACCCAGTCTTAAACAACAACCTACTAAGAGCACCCAGTTTTAAACAACAACCTACTAAGAGCACCCAGTCTTAAACAACAACCTACTAAGAGCACACAGTCTTAAACAACCTACTAGAGCACCCAGTCTTAAACAACAACCTACTAGGACCACACAGTCTTAAACAACCTAGTAGGAGCACCCAGTCTTAAACAACAACCTACTAGAGCACCCAGTCTTAAACAACAACGTACTAGGAGCACACAGTCTTAAACAACCTACTAGGACCACACAGTTTTAAACAACAACCTACTAGGAGCACACAGTCTTAAACAACAACCTACTAGGAGCACACAGTCTTAAACAACAACCTACTAAGAGCACCCAGTCCTAAACAACAACCTACTAGGAGCACAGTCTTAAACACAACCTAGTAGGAGCACACAGTCTTAACAACAACCTACTAGAGCACCCAGTCTTAAACAACCTACTAAGACCACCAGTCTTAAACAACAACCAAGTAGAGCACACAGTCTTAAACAACAACCTACTAAGCACACAGTCTTAAACAACAACCTACTAAGAGCACCAGTCTTAAACAACAACCTACTAGGAGCACCCAGTCTTAAACAACAACCTACTAGGAGCACAAAACAACAACCTACTAGGACACACAGTCTTAAATAACCTACTAGGAGCACCCAGTCTTAAACAACAACCTACTAGAGCACCCAGTCATAAACAACAACCTACTAGAGCACCCAGTCTTAAACAACAACCTACTAAGAGCACCCAGTCTTAAACAACAACCTACTAACACCAGCAAGTCTTAAACAACAACCTACTAAGAGTACCCAGTCTTAAACAACAACCTACTAAGACCACCCAGACTTAAACAACAACCTACTAAGAACACCCAGTCTTAAACAACAACCTACTAAGAGCACCCAGTCTTAAACAACAACCAAGTAGGAGCACACAGTCTTAAACAACAACCTACTAAGAGCACCCAGTCTTAAACAACAACCTACTAAGAACACACACTCTTAAACAACAACCAAGTAGGAGCACACAGTCTTAAACAACAACCTACTAAGAGCACCCAGTCTTAAACAACAACCTACTAGGAGCACACAGTCTTAAACAACAACCTACTAAGAGCACCCAGTCTTAAACAACAACCTACTAAGACCATCCAGTCTTAAACAACAACCCAGTAGGAGCACCCAGTCTTAAACAACAACCTACTAAGAGCACTCAGTCTTAAACAACAACCTACTAAGAGCACCCAGTCTTAAACAACAACCTACTAGGAGCACACAGTCTTAAACAACAACCTACTAGGAGCACAAAACAACAACCTACTAGGAGCACACAGTCTTAAATAACCTACTAGGAGCACCCAGTCTTAAACAACAACCTACTAGGAGCACCCAGTCATAAACAACAACCTACTAAGAGCACCCAGTCTTAAACAACAACCTACTAAGAGCACCCAGTCTTAAACAACAACCTAGTAAGACCAGCAAGTCTTAAACAACAACCTACTAAGAGTACCCAGTCTTAAACAACAACCTACTAAGACCACCCAGACTTAAACAACAACCTACTAAGAACACCCAGTCTTAAACAACAACCTACTAAGAGCACCCATCTTAAACAACAACCAAGTAGGAGCACACAGTCTTAAACAACCTACTAAGAGCACCCAGTCTTAAACAACAACCTACTAAGACACCCAGTCTTAAACAACAACCAAGTAGGAGCACACAGTCTTAAACAACAACCTACTAAGAGCCCCCAGTCTTAAACAACAACTACTAAGAGCACACAGTCTTAAACAACAACCTACTAGGAGCACACAGTCTTAAACAACAACCTACTAAGACCACCCAGTCTTAAACAACAACCTACTAAGACACCCAGTCTTAAACAACAACCTACTAGAGCACCCAGTCTTAAACAACAACCTACTAAGAGCACACAGTCTTAAACAACAACCTACTAAGAGCACACAGTCTTAAACAACAACCTACTAGGACCACCCAGTCTTAAACACCATCCTAGTAGGAGCACCCAGTCTTAAACAACAACCTACTAGGAGCACACAGTCTTAAACAACAACCTACTAGGAGCACCCAGTCTTAAACAACAACCTAGTAGGAGCACACAGTCTTAAACAACAACCTACTAGGAGCACCCAGTCTTAAACAACAACCTACTAGGAGCACACAGTCTTAAACACCAACCTACTAAGAGCACCCAGTCTTAAACAACAACCTACTAGGTGCACACAGTCTTAAACAACAACCTACACAGAGCACCGAGTCTTAAACAACAACCTACTAGGAGCACACAGTCTTAAACAACAACCTACAAAGAGCACCCAGTCTTAAACAACAACCTACTAGGAGCACAGTCTTAAACAACAACCTACTAGGAGCACACAGTCTTAAACAACATCCTAGTAGGAGCACACAGTCTTAAACAACATCCTAGTAGGAGCACACAGTCTTAAACAACATCCTAGTAGGAGCACACAGTCTTAAACAACATCCTAGTAGGAGCACACAGTCTTAAACAACAACCTACTAGGTGCACACAGTCTTAAACAACAACCTACTAGGAGCACCCAGTCTTAAACAACAACCTACTAGGTGCACCCAGTCTTAAACAACAACCTACTAGGAGCACACAGTCTTAAACAACAACCTACTAGGAGCACACAGTCTTAAACAACAACCTACTAGGTGCACACAGTCTTAAACAACAACCTACTAGGAGCACACAGTCTTAAACAACAACCTACACAGAGCACCGAGTCTTAAACAACAACCTACTAGGAGCACACAGTCTTAAACAACAACCTACAAAGAGCACCCAGTCTTAAACAACAACCTACTAGGAGCACCCAGTCTAAACAACAACCTACTAAGAGCACCCAGTCTTAAACAACAACCTACTAGGAGCACCCAGTCTTAAACAACAACCTACTAGAGCACCCAGTCTTAAACACAACCTACTAAGAGCACCCAGTCTTAAACAAAACCTACTAAGAGCACCCAGTCTTAACAACAACCTACTAAGAGCACCCAGTCTTAACAACAACCTACTAGAGCACCCAGTCTTAAACAACAACCTACTAGAGCACCCAGTCTTAAACACAACCTACTAAGACCACCCAGTCTTAAACAACAACCTAGTAGGAGCACCCAGTCTGAAACAACAACCTAAGAGCACCCAGTCTTAAACACAACCTACTAAGAACACCCAGTCTTAAACAACAACCTACTAAGACCACCCAGTCTTAAACAACAACCTACTAAGACACCCAGTCTTAACAACAACCTACTAAGACACCCAGTCTTAAACAACCTAGTAGGAGCACACAGTCTTAAACAACAACCTACTAAGAGCACCCAGTCTTAAACAACAACCAAGTAGGAGCACACAGTCCTAAACAACAACCTACTAAGAGCACCCAGTCTGAAACAACAACCTACTAGGAGCACACAGTCTTAAACAACAACCTACTAGAGCACCCAGTCTTAAACAACAACCTACTAGGACCACCCAGTCTTAAACAACAACCTACTAAGAGTACCCAGTCTTAAACAACAACCTACTAGAGCACACAGTCTTAACAACAACCTACTAGAGCACCAGTCTTAAACAACAACCTACTAAGAGTACCCAGTCTTAAACAACAACCTACTAGGAGCACACAGTCTTAAACAACAACCTACTAAGAGCACCCAGTCTTAACAACAACCTACTAGGAGCACACAGTCTTAAAAACAACCTACTAGAGCACCCAGTCTTAAACAACAACCAAGTAGGAGCACACAGTCTTAAACAACAACCTACTAGAGCACCCAGTCTTAACAACAACCTACTAGGAGCACACAGTCTTAAACACAACCTACTAGGAGCACACAGTCTTAAACAACACCTACTAGGAGCACCCAGTCTTAACAACAACCTACTAAGAGCACCCAGTCTTAACAACAACCTACTAAGAGCACACAGTCTTAAACAACAACCTACTAGGAGCACACAGTCTTAAACAACAACCTACTAGGAGCACCCAGTCTTAAACAACAACCTACTAGGAGCACACAGTCTTAAACAACAACCTACTAGGAGCACACAGTCTTAAACAACAACCTAGTAGGAGCACACAGTCTTAAACAACAACCTACTAGGAGCACACAGTCTTAAACAACAACCTAGTAGGAGCACACAGTCTTAAACAACAACCTACTAGGTGTACCCAGTCTTAAACAACAACGCACTGTGAGCTTGTATTGAAGAAGTATGCCCACATGAATGCAGTTCAGTATCTAAAACAGAACAGAAAAACTGATATTTGTGAAAACATGACAAAACTGTCAGTTTTAGAAGAATGTTGTAGTTAAGAAGAACTGATGCTGACATGAGCTAACATCATAACTAAATAAGCCAGCTGCCGACAGAAACATGCTTCTCTACCAACAGAAACATGCTTCTCTATTATTTACATTCCCTGCTATTTCTTGTCAGTCTGATTGCCCTACATTTCCAATCCCACTAGGTCAGACCATTGAGGCATTTAACTACTGGCCTCCTCCTCTTTCTTTTTCTGTTTAATTTTCCAGAATGTGTTACAATTTTCTAGTTTCACATTATATTCTTCAAATGTGGTTTCATCCTTTCTTTTTTTTTTGTAATGCCGAAGGCTCACAAACACTGGCTATACATGGCACTGTAAAACTTTGAAGACACACTCTTCTTCAAGACATAAGAAGCTGATTTTGCCTTTTCTATTCATGAGAATATATATGATATACAAGGTCCAATAATTAAGTAATGAGATTGATTTTATTATGGTCAAGACAAAAAATGCTATCTATGAAGCAAAGCAAGGAATCCAAAGAGGCAACCTTTATCTTGTATGATCTGGCAACTTGTCACCAATGCCAGATAAGCAGATGACAAACAAGCTGCCATTTTGTTGACCTATTTAGAGGTGCACTGTCATGTAATCAGCATGGACCAAAAAGCTAACATTAACTTCTGTTTAAAACTCAGAAAAAGTGCCATTGAGACAGCTGAACTGATGCAACAAGTTTATGGGGATAACTGTTTATCTCGTGCACAGATATTTTTGGCTGTGGAGTATGCAAAACAAGCATTGGGAACATAAGTAATTTCATTTGCCACAACCAATACCAGTCCTCCGTAGCTAAATCGCTCTGATGATCTGAAGGAGTTGTGTTGTTGTTCCGCTCTCTACAGTAGAGAGTTTCCTGCATATTTAGGTGATATTCATGATTCAAAAGTGGTGTTGAAACAATTACAAATGCAACTAGACATGGACGCCCAATTTCTGCTCATAATGAGGAACTCATTGCAAAAGTCAATGAACGGATATAAGAGGATCGTTGTTTGACTATGAGGATGATGGCAGATGCATGTGGTTTTAACCGAGAGACCATTCATAAAATTTTAGTGGAAGATTTGGGTGAGAAAAAATTGCTTGCTGGTTTGCACCACATGCGTTGACTGATGACCAAAAACATCAGCACAAAAGATATCATCAAAACATGTCACAGAAATAAACATTTCTTAAATTTGATTGTTGAGGAGGATGAAACATGGATTTTCCGCTATGATCCCACAACTAAACGCCAAAGTGCTCAGTGGGAGTCATCATCATCACCAAAAGGCAAAAAATTTCATCTTCAAAAGTCGAAAGTGAAGACAATGTTGGTGTGATTCTGCAACAGCAAAGGAGTTATTCACAAGGAATTTATTTCAGAGAGACAGAACATCACTGCCAAAGTATTTTGAAATGCCTATTGAAAAGGATTCTCCGAGTCCGACCTGAGTATTCAACACCTGGCAGTTTTTTCCTTCTTCGTGACAATGCACTGGCTCACCGGGCGGAAGTTGTACAGGAATTTTTGGCCCAAAAACAAGCATGTGTTCTCAACCATCCACCCTATTCCCCAGATTTGTCTCCCTGCGATTATTTTCTATTCCCAGAATTAAAATTACCATTGAAAGGACGCTTCTTTATTGATACTGATGACACTCAAAGGGCCATACCAACAGAAGAACTGCAGAGGTCGTTCCAGTGTTTGTTAGATCATGCCACTCGCTGTATCAATGCATAATGGCTTACTTTGAATAAAATACAGGTTATATCTTCAACTGTTGTTTATTTTATTTTTTACAGAATTAGTCTCATTACTTAATTGTCTGAGCCTGTATAGATATGACTTCAGTGTGCTAAAGCCATCAACTGCTACTGCTGCTGGACCCCAGATGAATTTATCTTCTTGTTTCAGCGTCTTCCCATTTGCTCTGACACATGCACTTTGGTACTTTCACTCTTACAAGAGTAAAAGACAAAAGCTGAAACATTAGGGCTGTGTGCTCTGTTCATGAATAAAGCTGTTATTATATTTTTAAAATGGTGTAATTATTTGTAGGTTGTGTGAAAGCACTGCATCATTATGTAACAACTGAATCAGCAAAAAATAGGCTATCATTCCAAAACAGGGAATCCAAAGAGGCAACCTTTATCTTGTATGATCTGGCAACTTGTCACCAATGCCAGATAAGCAGATGACAAACAAGCTGCCATTTTGTTGACCTATTTAGAGGTGCACTGTCATGTAATCAGCATGGACCAAAAAGCTAACATTAACTTCTGTTTAAAACTCAGAAAAAGTGCCATTGAGACAGCTGAACTGATGCAACAAGTTTATGGGGATAACTGTTTATCTCGTGCACAGATATTTTTGGCTGTGGAGTATGCAAAACAAGCATTGGGAACATAAGTAATTTCATTTGCCACAACCAATACCAGTCCTCCGTAGCTAAATCGCTCTGATGATCTGAAGGAGTTGTGTTGTTGTTCCGCTCTCTACAGTAGAGAGTTTCCTGCATATTTAGGTGATATTCATGATTCAAAAGTGGTGTTGAAACAATTACAAATGCAACTAGACATGGACGCCCAATTTCTGCTCATAATGAGGAACTCATTGCAAAAGTCAATGAACGGATATAAGAGGATCGTTGTTTGACTATGAGGATGATGGCAGATGCATGTGGTTTTAACCGAGAGACCATTCATAAAATTTTAGTGGAAGATTTGGGTGAGAAAAAATTGCTTGCTGGTTTGCACCACATGCGTTGACTGATGACCAAAAACATCAGCACAAAAGATATCATCAAAACATGTCACAGAAATAAACATTTCTTAAATTTGATTGTTGAGGAGGATGAAACATGGATTTTCCGCTATGATCCCACAACTAAACGCCAAAGTGCTCAGTGGGAGTCATCATCATCACCAAAAGGCAAAAATTTCATCTTCAAAAGTCGAAAGTGAAGACAATGTTGGTGTGATTCTGCAACAGCAAAGGAGTTATTCACAAGGAATTTATTTCAGAGAGACAGAACATCACTGCCAAAGTATTTTGAAATGCCTATTGAAAAGGATTCTCCGAGTCCGACCTGAGTATTCAACACCTGGCAGTTTTTTCCTTCTTCGTGACAATGCACTGGCTCACCGGGCGGAAGTTGTACAGGAATTTTTGGCCCAAAAACAAGCATGTGTTCTCAACCATCCACCCTATTCCCCAGATTTGTCTCCCTGCGATTATTTTCTATTCCCAGAATTAAAATTACCATTGAAAGGACGCTTCTTTATTGATACTGATGACACTCAAAGGGCCATACCAACAGAAGAACTGCAGAGGTCGTTCCAGTGTTTGTTAGATCATGCCACTCGCTGTATCAATGCATAATGGCTTACTTTGAATAAAATACAGGTTATATCTTCAACTGTTGTTTATTTTATTTTTTACAGAATTAGTCTCATTACTTAATTGTCTGAGCCTGTATAGATATGACTTCAGTGTGCTAAAGCCATCAACTGCTACTGCTGCTGGACCCCAGATGAATTTATCTTCTTGTTTCAGCGTCTTCCCATTTGCTCTGACACATGCACTTTGGTACTTTCACTCTTACAAGAGTAAAAGACAAAAGCTGAAACATTAGGGCTGTGTGCTCTGTTCATGAATAAAGCTGTTATTATATTTTTAAAATGGTGTAATTATTTGTAGGTTGTGTGAAAGCACTGCATCATTATGTAACAACTGAATCAGCAAAAAATAGGCTATCATTCCAAAACAGGGTCACAAACATACTAACACATGATCACGAACATACTAACACACGATTACAAACATACTAACACATGATCACAAACATACTAACACATGATCATAAATATACTAACAAATAATCACAAACACACTAACACATATTAGAGAACATGAGAAGAACAAATTGTGAGGGATGTGATTTAAAACTGAAGATAACAGGAGAAACAAATGGCTCTGGAGAATGTTTCCTTGAGCAATATGGAGTTGATAACAAATGGGTCAGTCTTTCAGCTCTGAGATCATCTGATGATGAAGTGAGGGTGAAATCAGGGTTATGTCACTAATAACAGAATCATGCACAGCCTTCCTGCAAGATGTAAGATCTATAAAAGCTTAACAATGGCCATCATCATATACTCAAACATCTAAACAAGGAGACAGGTTGCTGTGAATCACAGCACAAGGTCTTTATACATGTCCCAGATTTTCATCCATGCTCTTTTTTTGTGGGGCCAGGTTTGGACTGTAGATAGAAAAGGTTTTGCAGGATATGTCCTGCGAACGAAGAAGAAGAAGAAGCAGGATATGTCCTAAGTCTGACACATGTTGTATGTGGCTAGGCCAATCTTTTAGTTTATGTACATTAGCTGATACTTTCCAATGACAGTGGCCATCAACATTTACTATCTGACCAGAAGTGTCTCTGTTTGCAGTGGCCATCAACATTTACCATCTGACCAGAAGTGTCTCTGTTTGTAGTGACAATCAACATTTACCATCTGACCAGAAGTGTCTCTGTTTGTAGTGACAATCAACTTATAGCATCTAACCAGAAGTGTCTCTGTAGTGACAATCAACATACAGCATCTAACCAAAAGTGTCTCTGTAGTGACAATCAACATATAGCATCCGACCAGAAGTGTCTCTGTAGTGACAATCAACATATAGCATCCGACCAGAAGTGTTTCTGTTTGTAGTGACAATCAATTTACAGCATCTAACCAGAAGTGTCTGACCACAGCAACCATCAACATACAGTATCTAACCAGAAATGTTTCTATTTGTGGCAGGATACAGTATATGACCTTCAGTGTCTCCATGAGAAAGTTTGATGATAAACTACAGTTCTGGAGATGGCTGTTGATCTGCCAGCAAACCAAAGCAGATAAAGGCTGTCTTACTCCATACTGTACTCCTGTAATATGCTGTCAATACAGGTGCCAAAATATTGGTAAAATAATGGATAAGAAACTTGTTTGTGAGCTCCCTCAAGGTTGTGGGGGACATCACTATGAGTGGCCATACTAAGGTGAATATACATAGACTGGTGTCCCACCTTCGCCAAAAGTCTTGGCGGGACACATAAATTCCCACTTTGAGCCTGCTAAATTAAAATTTAATTAAACCTGTAAAAAAAAAAATCCATTAATTCTGAAATGGCAGTGCATGACCTAATTTATCAGAAGTATTTATTATCGTATTTTTAACTTGGTACAATTTGTGGTACGCATTAATTGGCTGCATCAAAAATGGTCTTCACTTATTCTACAAACGCTGAACCAATCGGAGTATAGTTAACTTCCTCATGACTAAATTAACCAATCGCAGAGTTAGTGGAAAAGTCTGAGGGCGCTAAATGTTTGAGTCAAAGGCAGTTTTATATTGACAGAACGACTGAAAGGGTAGTCTGAATTTCTGTTATGTTAATGAGTAGTACTGTACTTAGTTATTAAGTAAGGCACATTTCATGAGCGTTATTGTGTGTTTAATTTTATGTCTTTTACTGAACATCACATGGTCAGCTAATAAAAATTTCACCTCCACTCCGACAAGGTCTAAGCGAGTGTGTAAACTGAATCAACAATTAGAGAGTGATGTCCCCTTCATAAAGAAGGCAAGAACCATCACTGGCTCCCATGTTAGATGTGACACTTGCAAATATGAAATTTCAATCTCACACGGTGGCAGATCAGATATCACAAAACATCTGAAGAGTGATCGACATAAGGTAGATGTGTCAGCAGCATTATTTACCTGTCCCATGACAAACTATTTCCGACAAGCAACGTTTGGGAGCATGGAAGCCAAGTTAGCGGTTGCAGAAGACATTTGAATATCACATCTTATGTCACAATCACAGTTTCTGCTCAGTGACTTGCATCAACAAATTGATTCAACACTTGTTTGAGCCAAAGTTTATGTATGGGTACACAAAATGTGAGGCCATAATAACTAATGTCCTTTTTCAATTCGTCATTGACCAACTACAAGAAAAATTGAAGAATGCAAAATTTGTGACAATAATGACTTCTTCTTCTTCTTCTTCAGCTTTCCAAGCCATTAAGGCTCATTGCTGCAGATAAAGTTCGCTTCCATTCCTCTCTATTCCTAATCTTCTCTCTCCAGTTGGTGACACCAATTTCTTTTATATCCTCTTCTACGTTGTCTTTCCATCTCTGTCTTGGTCTACCCCTTGGTCTTGTTTCCCTCATCTCTTGTGTATACATCATTTTCGTTTGTCTGTTCTCTTCCATTCTTTCTACACGCCCCAACCAGCATAGTCTATTCAGTTTTAAGACATAATTCGTTCGGATTTACATAAGCTGTTCAGTTCAGTGTTCTTTCTAGCTCTTCATTCTCCACTGTTGGTATCCTTTATGGGCCCAAAGATTCCTCTTAGGATCTTATTCTCAAAGATCTCCAATTGTTCATCTTCCTTTGTTGTACTCCATGTTTCTGATCCATACATGACAGCTGGTCTTATAGTTTTGCAGATTGTTATTTTGGTGTTTTGGAACAGGATTTTGGATTTTAACAGGTGTTGCAAGACAAAGCAGATAAAGGCTGTCTTACTCCATACTGTACTCCTGTAATATGCTGTCAATACAGGTGCCAAAATATTGGTAAAATAATGGATAAGAAACTTGTTTGTGAGCTCCCTCAAGGTTGTGGGGGACATCACTATGAGTGGCCATACTAAGGTGAATATACATAGACTGGTGTCCCACCTTCGCCAAAAGTCTTGGCGGGACACATAAATTCCCACTTTGAGCCTGCTAAATTAAAATTTAATTAAACCTGTAAAAAAAAAAATCCATTAATTCTGAAATGGCAGTGCATGACCTAATTTATCAGAAGTATTTATTATCGTATTTTTAACTTGGTACAATTTGTGGTACGCATTAATTGGCTGCATCAAAAAATGGTCTTCACTTATTCTACAAACGCTGAACCAATCGGAGTATAGTTAACTTCCTCATGACTAAATTAACCAATCGCAGAGTTAGTGGAAAAGTCTGAGGGCGCTAAATGTTTGAGTCAAAGGCAGTTTTATATTGACAGAACGACTGAAAGGGTAGTCTGAATTTCTGTTATGTTAATGAGTAGTACTGTACTTAGTTATTAAGTAAGGCACATTTCATGAGCGTTATTGTGTGTTTAATTTTATGTCTTTTACTGAACATCACATGGTCAGCTAATAAAAATTTCACCTCCACTCCGACAAGGTCTAAGCGAGTGTGTAAACTGAATCAACAATTAGAGAGTGATGTCCCCTTCATAAAGAAGGCAAGAACCATCACTGGCTCCCATGTTAGATGTGACACTTGCAAATATGAAATTTCAATCTCACACGGTGGCAGATCAGATATCACAAAACATCTGAAGAGTGATCGACATAAGGTAGATGTGTCAGCAGCATTATTTACCTGTCCCATGACAAACTATTTCCGACAAGCAACGTTTGGGAGCATGGAAGCCAAGTTAGCGGTTGCAGAAGACATTTGAATATCACATCTTATGTCACAATCACAGTTTCTGCTCAGTGACTTGCATCAACAAATTGATTCAACACTTGTTTGAGCCAAAGTTTATGTATGGGTACACAAAATGTGAGGCCATAATAACTAATGTCCTTTTTCAATTCGTCATTGACCAACTACAAGAAAAATTGAAGAATGCAAAATTTGTGACAATAATGACTTCTTCTTCTTCTTCAGCTTTCCAAGCCATTAAGGCTCATTGCTGCAGATAAAGTTCGCTTCCATTCCTCTCTATTCCTAATCTTCTCTCTCCAGTTGGTGACACCAATTTCTTTTATATCCTCTTCTACGTTGTCTTTCCATCTCTGTCTTGGTCTACCCCTTGGTCTTGTTTCCCTCATCTCTTGTGTATACATCATTTTCGTTTGTCTGTTCTCTTCCATTCTTTCTACACGCCCCAACCAGCATAGTCTATTCAGTTTTAAGACATAATTCGTTCGGATTTACATAAGCTGTTCAGTTCAGTGTTCTTTCTAGCTCTTCATTCTCCACTGTTGGTATCCTTTATGGGCCCAAAGATTCCTCTTAGGATCTTATTCTCAAAGATCTCCAATTGTTCATCTTCCTTTGTTGTACTCCATGTTTCTGATCCATACATGACAGCTGGTCTTATAGTTTTGCAGATTGTTATTTTGGTGTTTTGGAACAGGATTTTGGATTTTAACAGGTGTTGCAAGACAAAGTATATTTTACTCCCTATCTGTACTCTGATTTTAATTTCCTCGCTTACTGTGTTGCTTCTGCTGAAGGCTGTGCCTAGATATTTGTATGTTTCTGCTTTACTAATAATCATCTCTCCAACATTTATATAGTCTTGATCATTCTGCCTCTGGTCTCTTGATATCTTCATATACTCTGTGTTATCTTGGTTAAAGGACAAGCCCACTTTTAGTGCTACATCTCTCAGGTGTATGCAGGTATTGAGGACTTCTTGCATAGGTCGATCTCATCAGGGTATCCCAGTATTTTAGCTTGTTCTTCTGAACTGCTTTCTTCTTTTGCTTTTCTGATTACCTTTTCTAGTACTAGGTTGAATAGTAATGCAGATAATGGATCACCTTGTTTTAAGCCAGTTCTTATAGAGAAGGGTTCTGACTTTCTTCCTTTATATATTACTATATTTTGTGTATCCTCCATACATATTCTGGTCAGATTGATTAATTTATTAGCTATCTCAATTTCTTTCATAATTTTCCACAATCTACTCCTATTTATGCTGTCACAGGCTTTTTGAAGTCAATGAAGATATTATGTACTTCTTTTCCATATTACCAGTACTTTTCTGCTCTCTGACGTAGATAAAATATTTGATCTATGGTTAATCTATTTTTTCTAAAACCAGCTTGATAGTCTCCAAGTATGTTCTCGCTGTATGGTTTTAATCTATTTAAAGGTATAATAGATAGTATTTTGTAGCTTGTTTGTAGTAATGATATTCCTCTGTAGTTTTCACACTTGCTCTTGTCACTTTTTTTGAATACTGGGATCAGTAATGATTCTCTCCATTCACTAGGGAGTTTTTTCTTCTCTCCATATTTGCTGTATTAGTGCACACATCTGTTCATGTAGATTTAGACCTCCTTCCTTATTCAGTTCTGCAGCAATTCCATCTGAACCGGTTGTTTTGTAGAAACATGATATTGCAGATGACTTCTTCTAAGTCTGGTTCCTCTATTTCAGGTTCACAAGTCTGTATTTCTTCACAGTTTAGTAGTTTTTCAAAATATTCTTTCCATCTAGTACAGATTTTCTCTTCATTATTATTTATCATGTTTCCATTACTATCCTTCAAGCTCTACAGAGGTTGTTTATACCCTTGCTTTACTGTCCTCAATTCTTTATAGAATTACCTGCTTTTCTTATTCTGATGGCGTGTCTGCATCTCGCTTACCATGTCTTTCACATATTGTTGTTTTTTGTTGACGACTAACTTTTAGAGTTTCTTTACACTGTGTGTGGTACTTCTCATTTGTTTTGTTGTTCATGTCATTCAACCATCTCTGTCTTGCTGTTCTTTTCTTTATGACTGCATCTCTGCAGATTTCATCGAACCAGTTCTTTTCTTTAGTTATGGTCTTTACTCCCAGGCATTCTTCCGCTGTGTTCTTTATAATGGTTGTTTTTACTTTACAATGGTATCTTCCCATCTGTCATTAATGCTTTTATTTTCTTCATTCCCTCTTGTGTTTGATCTTATATTTTAGCTCATTTCTGAATTTTTCTTTAGTGTCTTCTCTTTTCAAAGCATCTCTATTTATTACTGAGCTTTTCTTTAATTTACTATAAAAATTTTTCTTCAGTCTGAATTTTAGTTTAGCTCCAACAAGATAATGGTCGGTGCTGCATTCAGCCCCTCTGTAACTTCTGATCTGAAGTATGTTTGTTGTGTGCTTGGTATCAATTAAAACATAGTCTATCTGGTTGCATGTTAGTTTATTGGGGGGATTTCCATATTTGTTTATCAATCAATCAAATGCCGTGTTGTGTGGCATAGGCGATCATTTCTCTCCACAATTCCCTGTCTTTAGACTTGATTATGAGATCCGCCGGTGACTTTCTTCCTAGCCACACTAACAGCCCATCCAGTAATTCTCTCTCTGTCTTCTTCTTTCTCTTCTTTCCTCAATTTTTCCGGCTGCCACAATGTGTTCCAATTTTCCTCTTCTCAGAAAATCTCCTACAAATCTCGTTTGTCTGCCTCTGATCTTTGCTGTAATTTGCCTTCTAACTCTGGCCTCTCTTAGGACTTCTTCATTGGTTTTCTTAGCTGTCCATGGCACCTTCAATATCCTTCTTATGAACCACATTTCCATGGCCTCCATTTCTCACAATACTCTCTTATTCATGGACCATGCTTAACATCCATAAAACAAATATGATACTATCCACAATTCTTTGAATCATATTTGCTTATGGATGTTCTTATTTTTAAAACATGTGCTACTTATTCTCAATCCATAAGCTTCTGTCATATTTATCAGTCTCCAACCATTATCATTAGATGCTTCATGCAGACTTTCTTTCCCTGTGATGTGTCTGTGTGACTTCTCCTTTCCTATCTTTGCACTGAAATCTCCAAGTATTATCAGTATATCATGTTTCTGGGTCTTCTCTATTACTCTCTCTAACGTGTTGTAAAATTCGTCTTTGACTTCATCCTCTGTATCTTCTGTTTGCGCATGCACATTAACCACTGTTATATTTTTCTTTGTTCCCTTGATGCGGAGGCTGCTGATTCTTTCATTGGTGGGACTGAAGTCCATCAATAAATCCCAGACTTTTCTCTTGACAGCAAAACCTGTCACATGTTCATGTCTTCCAATGGTAATACCTCTGTATACCAGTACCATCTCTCCTATGACTGTTATATCTTCTCCAAGCCACCTGATTTCCTGTAATGCTGTAACGTCCATGTCATACCTACTTAGTCTGTCTGCTAACTCTTTAGCCGCCCCTTGTCTGTATAAACTTCTTATATTCCGTGTTCCACATCTCATAATATTTTTTACGTTCCAAGGTCATAATCCATTTTTATCCGCCCAATTTCGAGGCTTCTCTATCATAACACCTGAGGACCAATAATGACAGATCACACACAAAGATATAAAGGTGTTTCCACTGCTTGTGAGATATTCTGTACCATCACTGAGTGTTGAAGTTAAGTTATTAGATCTGCAGTCAACCTATGGCAAAATATCAGACAATAATTTGTGAGTTTCTACATAACATGTTGAGACAAAATGATCTCACTACAAAATGTGTGGGTTTCTGTGCTGACAATGCCAACACAAACTTCGGTGGTGTTCAAACAAAAGGACAAAACAATGTATTTGCGAAATTAAAATCTTCATTTGGAGAAAAGCTTATGGGGATTGGCTGCACAGCTCACACTGTCCACAATGCAATGCAAACAGCAGCTGATTGCCTTCCTATTGATGTTGAAACTGTTGTTGTGAAAATATATTCCTACTTTTATATTTACACTGTTCGTGTGGAAGAACTGAAGGAATTCTGAGGCTTTACAATGGCTGACTACCAATGGATTCTAGGATATGGAACAGCCAGATGGCTTTCACTAATGCCAACAGGGGAGAGAATGATTAAGCTCTTTCCTGCGTTGAAATCCTATTTTTTGTCTCAACAGATGTGCCCTACAGCAATGCGAACTTTCTTCGAAAATCTATGTGCTGAGCTGTGGCTCTTCTTTGCTCACAATATTTCTGCCATTTTTCATGCTGCAGTCCTAAAAACTGAGGAACAAACAATTCCAGCACTGGAAGTGTTGCTGCAGTTGACGATCTGCAAAAATGCAGGGACAGGAGTAGAATCAACTTTGTTCCATATGAGGTGAAAATCCAGATTCGCTGTCTAGAAAACGAGGCTCTCGTTAGAAAAACAGATGTCATGAATATTATCACCAATTTCTATGACAATTGTGTTGAATATCTACAGGAAACAGTGAACTAGTTTCAATATTTGAGTGGCTTTGAGACATCCACCTTCTTGGGAAAATGTTCAAACAAACCTCAACCTCTTTGGTTCAGAATTTCCAGATCTTGAAATGAATGACAACGAACTATTTGATAAAATCCACAATGTCTGCATATTTGCTTCAGCAGAAAAAAATTTCAGACTGAAACTCCAAACAAGCAAAAACCAATATCCGGTGGGTGAAAGTATTTTCCCATTTCCAAGCTAACTCTGTTGCATGTGTTGAATTAAAAAATTATCGAATTTATTCTCTGTCCGTCTGGGACTAACTGAAATCTTCTCATACATGAATATGATATGGGCAACGCAAGAAAACACAACTCAGCATTCAAAGATTGAAAGTGATGTTTATGGTTAACTTTGAAGGCGCAGGAAACTCAGGCCAGAAACTTCACGACTCGCTCATGCAGCGCCCAGATCTACTAAGAAAAAGACATTCCTCACAGAAATATTGCACCGTAACTTCAGAGGAGCTAGTACCAGGTACACCATCTGCTGCAGAGCAGCTGTGGTGACTACTAATTACTGTCAGCGTGACAATATGGTACGACTCCTTTATACTGAGCTTTTTAATTTTTTTTATGTGAACTTTAAAACAAAACACTAGCTCTCTCTCTCTCTCTCTCTGAACCTTAAGTGCCCAGGGCACATGGGGCTTCCGCAAGGGTTTTCCACAAATGCCTGTCCTTCGCCTTTTTTTCAGCTTTTGCCCAGGTAAGCCCTCTATTGCTCAACATCCTTTCTGTTGTTCTTCTCCATGTCTCTTTTGGTCTACCCTTACTTCTGTTCCCCTGTGGTGTCCATCTTAGTGCTATTTTTGGTAGTGAGTTGTCAGTCATTCAGAGCACATGTCCCAACCATCGCCAGCGTCTTTCCTCAATAATTGTTGTCAGTGGCTTCATCTGCATTTCTGCCAACAAGATGTTATTTCTTATGGTGTTTGGCCAAAATATTTGTCTAATTCTTCGTAAACATTTCGTCTGGAAAGAATTCAACTTGTTTTCTATGGTTTTGGTGATTTTCCAGCATTCACTTCCATAGAGTAGTACACTTAGAACATTAAAACACTAGCTATGTATGTAAAAATTACTGAGGCGAGCACACACAAATTTTCTGGGACTTCAAGCAGTTTGAGTCTGACCTATATAGATAGTAAAATTTAAAGAGCAAATTTTGCTTTGCTGCTGGGTTTGCCCCGCTTTGGTTTGCGAAAAATATGGTCATTTTAGGCCATACTGAAATATGGGGAACCGGCAACAACTCACAACAGACTTTCGTCATCACATACTGTCACCTACCATTTTTCTCATCCACGGTATACAGCCTATCAAACAAATATGAAGGACTGGTAAAGCACTGAACTGTGTTTCCTACTGTTATGATGGCTACAAAACTGAGCCAGATTCTGAGAACGTTGACAAAAGTTGGAGTCCCTGCCATGTTCTTGAGCAAAATGTCCGACCTCTTCTTGTAGATTTATTTGTGATAGTCGGAAACACCGACTTCACGACATCTTCATTTATAGCCGAAACTGTTGTTAAATCTCATATCTTTTCTTTTGATAAATTGTCTGGCATTATTTTAGTTTAAGTAAAGATATTTTTATGTTGACATTGATACTATCGATCTTTACAGAAAGTGATAACGGGTTCGTACATAATGCCTTCATTTGCGGCAGCAACCAAGTAAACACTTTGGGGGTTTCTGGAGGCTGGAAATGGAGACACTTGACTCAATCAGTGCTAGTGATTGCTACAGCGACAATTCCGGTATCCCTAAGCTACCGCAAGATCGTTATAGTTTGTTTCAATAAAAGAACCGGTGTAACATTTAGATTGTACATATTTCGTCCGCGATTCCGGTGACACTTTTCAAAATAGCGAAAGAGTGCCTACTTACGAGCGATGCCGAGCGAAAAAAAGGAAGAGAAAGACCGAAATTTTTCAATTTTTGATGATGTAGATAGGGGTATGGACATGGCCTGTGACCACCCCACTGCCCTTGAATGTATCCCAAGTAGATCTAGACATATTAGACGACGGGAGAAGTAGTTAGAAGGTTATTTCAGACATTAATTTAGCGAGAACGCAACACAGAATCAAAATATGAGATCGACAAGTAGATCTACACATCTTAGATGGTAAGTAGTGTAGATCTAGAACTCGCCAAATGTGATCTGGCCACAGTCAGTGTCTAAAAACATCACATTACTTCTTTTTTCCTAAAAAAACTCTGCATTTATGAAATGTTCATTCATTTAGCTATACTTTGAAACATATTAAAGCGAATGAAGAACGAACAAAAAAAAAAAAAAAAAAATTTAAGCTATGTACAGAACGTTACAACTGCATGTGATTGAACATGTAAACTATCTGAAGTCATTTTTTTTCACAAAAACTGCGTTTTGGTTAATGAAAAAGTCAAGTACCGCACTAGATTAAAATCAGAAGAAAAGAAAAAAAAAAGAGTGGTAATGCACTCCCAGCTATGAATACCTCTCCCACCCAACGCTGAATGCGGTCACAAGTACCAGGAAGCGTGAAGCAAGCAACGAGATGGACTGTGAGATAGTGCCTAGACACTAGAAACTCTAGACACTATAAGCCACTCCAGTCACATGATGGTGTTTTGTTGTGCGTGTAGTGATCCGCCACCACCTACCTTACCACCCCAGCATAATAACCCTCGACCCGTGTGTTATGGGAGGAACCTCGCGCGACCCAAAGCTTTACAAGTCAACCAGGCTCTAGTTGACTCTGCGAGGACCTTGACTCTGTGAGTCTTAACACGATATGGGTTATAAGCCGGTAACCAACCGGGTTTCCCCGAGAAGGCTGAACAAATACTCTTTACACCGACTTGCTTATATATACCACTTTTTGCTTGTGAAAACTCTTCGTGGTGGAATTACATTGAATAAACCCAAATATGTCAGTTGCTAAAGCATGCTCACAATCACCAAATTTAATTCAAAGTAAGTGACCCAAGGCGATAGTTCTTATACAACTCATTTAGCAATAATCATATAGATATGCAAATTATAAACAAAGTTTGATGCAGTTTATATATCAGAGCTCTTCAACAAACTTAATAATTGTAAGAAAAGAAGGGACGATTACTCTTATCATTCTGTGAACTCTGTTCAGTTTTGTGTTCATGTCAATTTTCTTCACTGTTTACATCTGCGTCTTTGTTACTTTCGGTTGGTGTGTTAATCTATTTTGTTTTAAACTCTCGCATATTTCTGTCCAGTGTAATATATGAGAAAGTTCCAATACCAGTGTTTGTTTATTTTTGTTTTTGAAAGAAAATAAAATTGAAAAAGATCAAATTCAGGCCACATATTGACGTCCAGGTGTTTTCAGCATTTATATGCCTTCAATACAAACAGCAAAACTGAACACACTTTATCGGCCATAACGTCTATTCTCAGTCCTTTCCGTAAAAATATTGCCATTATCAACAAAAATGAAACTCTACGAAATACACACGCACACACACACACACAATCTAAATTATACAATGGTTCTTTTAACTAAAAACCAGAAAAACACTAGTTTCGATTATTGTCAAAACTGTGCCAATTTGCACAAGGAATATTGATGAAAAGGAAATCAGTGATATTAAAATATAGCAACTGTACCCAATAACCACTTTAATTTTTACCTTAAGAGAAAAAAAGGAAGTTATATGAAGAAAAGGATAAATGCAGTGTTCAATACAATATAAATAATCCCGTGAGTTTTATTCATCACAGTGCTTATGTTAACATGAAAGGTCTCTCGTTGCGTGTGTGTGTTTTTTTTTACTTCTTATATTTCACTTTTAATGTGTACTCTTATGCTCATATCAACGTATGATGCTGGAATGTAAACAAAATTGATGCCTATTTTAAAGTTGGAACATCTAGAGACAAATTCTAAAAACTGCAAAAACAAATTCAATGAGTCGCAGTAATCTTTCAAATATTTTTCGGCAGTGTTTGCAACACCCAACATCTTTTATGATGATTACGATGATTATGATGACGACGACGATGATGATGAAAATCGAATTTGGCACTAGACTTTTCTTCCATTCTTCACTTTACCTCTCCTCTCCCCCTTTTTAAAAAAATATATTACCTACTGTGGCTCCATTTTTATCGAAAGATTATAATAGCAATAATGAAATGCCTTGTTATTCAACGCAGTTTATTGAAGATCATTCATTATCCTATTCAACTTAGCTGTCAAATAAGTGCTTCATTCGCTTGTGCTAGGCTCACTTGAGCTACTCACTTCAGGAAGTACAGTTCTCAATCAAGTAGATCAGTGACTCTCATATCTTTTCCGTGCGCCGTCCCATTTCCTTTTAGAGATCACCAACTGAACTGATGGCCTGCATGAAGTATCGGGTGCTCTGGAGAAGCATAATAGCCAACGCCAGTCAGCACGGCACCTGATGATGAGTGTATTCCCACAATTAAATGTCTTTCATAAAATTTGTTACAAACGTAACGGGAAAAAAAACATTGATTTTATCTCAAATATAAATTTCTTTAAATAATTTTACATTTATCGTGAAAAAATATGATATAGTCTAAACTGCTGATTAATAATAATTATGATCCAAAAGGGGACCGGCTAGAATGGTGGTTATAGCATTCGTCTAGCAACCGAATGGTTGAGGGTTCAAATCCCCAGCCGAGCAGGATTTTTTTTCAGACCAATACGGCACCGAGGTCGATCAAGCCTCATAAAATGGGTACCAGAGAAAATCTAGGAAGTCAAGGCAATGAGGAAATGAACTGACCACCCTACCTCATACACTGATGGCCCAGCATAATGAGGTCTCTAACGCTTCATCCCTTACAGCATTTGCTATGGGACTATCTTTATCTTTATGATCCAAAAAAGTAATGATTAACAATTACGATCCAAATTATAATTATATATATATATAAATATATATATACACATAATTACTTGATAAATTTCTGCAAAAATTATAAGTTGTGGCTATGAGTTATGTGTAAAGAATGTAACATGAATCAAGGTGGTTATATTTATGCATAAATAATTCATACAAAAATCTTTTGTTTATGTCACCTACAAAAAAAATTGTAAACAAAAAAATGGTCCTACGGTATCTGTCAATTTATCAATACTTTCCTCCAGGCTGTTATTAACATTATGATGTGATGGCTGTTTAAACTGTTGTAAATGCTAAAAATGTGCATCACAGCATTTATTGTTAAAACACGGCAGTCACAATGAATGATAACAAAGACTGTTTGTGTGTAACAGGTGTTATACGGCAGCCTAAAAGTTAAAGACACTCATTTCTTAGATTTCACCAACAGTGAACTACACCTACATAAGCACAATCCCAAATGCCATTTTTACACAAATATCTGAGATTTTGTTTCTCAAATGCACCGAATGCCACATCCAGCATTGATTGTGTAGCATTTTCCACAGTTCAAGGGTTACTGAATTACAAGATTACAGCTCATCCTTTTGTATGAGAGTCTAGTTCAATATAGTTGTAAGTTTTATACATAACGTCTCCTCAGTTTAAAATTCTTACATTCAGAAAAGAAATTCTTCCCTCGTTTATTAAAATCAACAAGGAGGGCATACATACAAAATGGTACTCAAAATGAAACAAATGTTTGGACAAAAATATCTTTTGAAGTTGATAAAAATGGCTTGGGGGAAAAAAATGCATTAAAAATATCAAGGGCTGCAAAAAATTTTGAAGCATGACAGAAAAAAAACAAAAAAAAACACAGTGGCAGAAAATCAGTGAAAAAATTGCATCCCTGACTGAAACTACTTTGGTAATCTTTGTAACAGAGGAGGTGGGGAGGAAACACATAGAGATTGCTATGATATTTGATCTTCTTACATCTTACATCCTTCCTGTGCCGCTAAACGTCACATAAGGCCCTCGTGTCTTGAGCGAGTTTTTCAACCTCCAGGGTTAACGCTCTGGGAAGGAAGAGTAATGATGCCGCTAGCTATGGACTTCATGCTGACAGCGACACCAGTTAACTACTGACTAGGCAGCAAAGCATTTATGGTTTGATTGTGTGCAATGACACTGGTTCATAACTCATACCTTTACCTTTGTATTTCAAAGAAATAATAAGTAACTGTTAAAGTCTGTATTTCAGAATGTGCTTACTTATCAATGTTTCAAAAAACACGTTTTCACATTGCCAGTCGTAGTAGTAGTAGTAGTAGTAGTCGTCTCCCTTTCAACAATTCTGAGTGTAAGATGAAGAATGACTGATCTTTCTTATACATATTTTACTTTTTCATCATGTCTTTCTCTCCTCCACCTCATGCTTGCATTTTTCTACACCTGTATTTTTGTGTTTTGTTTTGTTGTTAGCATAATGATGAAGGAAGCATTTCTATGTTAGCCAGACATCTCCTAGGCTAGTGAAGTCACACAAAGATGAAGAAAGCACTTCTATGTTAGCCAGGCATCTCATAGGCCAGTGGTTCTCAATTAACAAAAATGCATGACCTCCTGCTGTTTCAAAATTCAGACCACGGACCCCAATACTTTGGAAAAGTTTCATATTTTTATGGTAGCTATGTCCTTTCAATGCAAAAGAATTTTTTTGTAAAGAAAATGTGAGTAACCTTTAATGAATAAACACTACACTATGCTAAAACAATACACAGTACAGACTTGGTGAATTTTCAAATTGACAATAATGCAGTTAAGAAAAAAATATACAGCAGTTAACATTCCAACTTGTTCTGACGTGACAGCTAACCAAGCTAAGTATGGTGAGAGAAATCATACCGCTTTTTATTCCACACAATCACTTCCACATGTGGTTCAATGTTTCATATTTTTAAACGTGAAAAAAGTTCCTTCCTCCATGCAGGATTCGCTGAAACACTGGTTGTTAAACACTTCACAGTGAAAATAAAACTTTGAGAATTTGTCATGGATCACTGGTCCATAGACCATCAGTTTGGGAACCACTGTCCTAGGCTACTGAAGTCACATAATGGTGAAGGAAGTAGTTAGTTTCTAATGTCATAAATCCTCATTTAATGAAAGTTATATGATCAATGAAAATTGTACAGTGTATGAAGTAACTATTTCTGAGGTGATATGTTGTAACATTAGTTCTGTTCTGTGAGAATTTGTATCCAAGCAGTGAGTTTATCTTATATAATATGACATTGACCTTGTTGGAGTGCTGTTAGAGAAGCAAAGTTCTTCAAGGGACATGCAAATGATCGACTGACTGACCTTGTTTTTAATAATAATTCTGTTATTTTGGTAAACCTATTATTAGGTTTAAAAATATTTTTTCCAGTAACATAAGTTTTAACATCACACACACTCCATGCCCAGCTTAGATATAACTCTGAAACTTGAGCTTCTTGTGTGTTTGCAGACATCTTCCTAGTTTTTTTACGATCCATTTTTTTTTGTTTGTATCAGGCTCACTTGCCAAGTATCAATAATTTGACTCTCGCAAGACGGG
Organism: Achatina immaculata; assembly: GCA_009760885.1. Taxonomy (NCBI): domain Eukaryota; kingdom Metazoa; phylum Mollusca; class Gastropoda; order Stylommatophora; family Achatinidae; genus Lissachatina; species Lissachatina immaculata. The sequence goes on from CM019696.1 coordinate 31,823,239, forward strand.
GCACCCGAGTAGTATAGCTATAAGTATGCTCATGATGTCCTCTGTGCTGTCTCCATTTTCTACTACTCTGCTGCCAAGGTATACAAATTCGTTGACCTCCTCCACTAACTTGTTATCTACTCTGAGTACATTTCTGTTGTTCACATTTTGCTTCATTAACTTTGTCTTTCCTATGTTGATCTTTAGTCCTATGTTGTTTGCATTCTGAGTTAGCTTGTTTATTTTATCTTGCATATCTTTGTGACTGCTTGATAATAGACAAATGTCATCCGCAAAGTCAAGGTCCTCCAGCACTGTGTCAAGGGTCCATTGTAATCCTCTGCGTTTGTCTGATGTTGCCTCCTTCATTAACCAGTCTACTGCCAAGATAAATAATGTTGGTGATAGTACACATCCCTGTTTCACTCCTGTTTGTACCCTAAAGCTGCTGGAGGTATGTTCTCCACAGATCACTTTGCACTGAAAACCCTCATATAGGGCTTTGATTACATTTACTATCTTGTGGGGGAGGCCATGCCATCTTAGGATTTTCCACAGTGCATCTCTGTTGACACTGTCAAAGGCTTTCTCAAAATCTATGAATAATGCATATGTTGTGCTATGCCACTCATTTGCCTGTTCTAATATTTGTCTAAGTACAAATATGTGGTCTATGCATGATCTTCCTTTCCTAAATCCTGCCTGCTCTTTCCGAAGTTTTTCCTCAAGTGTTGGTACAATTCTGTTGATGATTATTCTGCAAAATACTTTACTGGTGAGTGGCAGTAGGGTAATGCCTCTCCAGTTCCTGCAATCTCTGAGGTCACCCTTCTTTGGTAGTTTTACTATAAGCCCAGTTTTCCACTCCTCTGGGGCTTTTTCTAGATCCCAAATTTGTTGTAATATCCGGCAAAGTTGTTTTGGTGTTTCTGTTTCTTCTGCTTTCAACATCTCAGCAGTCACTTCATCTTCACCTGGTGCCCTGTCTGATTTTAGCTTCTTTATCGCCTTCTTTACTTCACTTATTGTTATTGGTCCTGTATTGATGTTTAGTTCCGTTTTTGCTTCAGGTATGTCTATTGTTTGTGCTGCTTGTGTTCTGTTTAGTAGGGTGTTAAAGTGTTCCCTCCATCTTTCAATTCTTTCTCTTTCTCCACTGACCAGTTGTCCATTTTGTGTCCTTACTGCACTTTCACATCTTGTGTTGAAGTTACCTGTCATCTGCTTTGTTTTCATATGTATATGGTTTTCATGTCATTTGTGACACCTGGATACGTGCGTATACAGATGGATCTGCACATAATGCCATAAAGAATGGAGGGGCAGGAGCATATATTGAATATCCAAACAACACCATTGACAAGATTTCCATACCCACTGGTAAATACCGCAACAACTTTGATGCAGAAGTTAGGGCAATTATTGCTGCAGTTGAAAAACTATCAGACTCCAGAATTGATACATGTCCTGTAGTAATTCTCACAGACGCAAGATCAGTACTGGAGGCTCTTCAGTGCAACAAACTACCAGACCTTAAGGATGCCTTGTCAAAAATTGGCTTACAACATGGAGTCACTTTGCAATGGATTCCCTCCCACTGTGGGATACCAGGCAATGAGAAAGCTGACCAACTGGCCAAAGAGGGCACTGAAATGGAGCAACCAGACATACCAATCACTTATAATCAGAAGAAAAGCATGATAAAAACCTACAGGAAGCCACAAACACCACCACATGATGACTATCACATGCTAAACAGAAAGGAACAAGTCACCATCTTCCGTCTCCGAACAGGACACAGCCGACTCCGAAGTCATATGTATACAAAGTTTAAGGTTGGTACTACTAATCTGTGTACATGTGCCCAGGTGCCCCAAACTGTGGAACATATCCTCCAGAACTGCATCAACTACGAGTCACTGAGAAATAATTACTGGCCCAGTGAAACCACTAAAGAAGATAAGCTCTATGGTTCCATACATGAATTACAAAAAACAGTGAAATTTATCCAAGAGACAGGACTGCAGATATAGACAGACAGTGCGAACGAAGAAGAAGAAGTAGAAGATGTCATTTGTATATGCTGCTTTCTCTGCTGCTTCTGCTAAGTTGTCATAGTATTGACGTTTATCTTGACGGCATGATTCCTTCACTTCTTTGTCTTTTTGTGCATAATTACTTAAAACTTGTTCTTTAAGCCGTTGTGATTTGGTGTTCAGTAATTTTTTCTTGATTTCTTTTCTTTGCTCTATCTTTTCCCATGTGGTCTTGCTTATCCATTCCTCTTTTTTCATTTTCTGATATCCCAGCACCTCTTTTGCTGTTTCCTGTAGTGTTTTATTGAACTCTAGTATGGACATTTCTGCTTCGTCTTGTAGGACACTGAAACGGTTCTTAAGTATTATTGAGAATTCATTTCTTGTTTGCTGGTCTATCAGTTTTCTTGTATCAAAACGTATCTTTCTGTGTTCTCCGATTTTGGCTTTCCTTAGTTTTAGTTTTATTTTTGCTACCAGAAGGTTGTGATCGTTTCCTACATCTGCTCCTTTCCTTGCTCGCACATCTTGTAGTGACCGTTTCCACTTGTTGTTTATTAGTATGTGATCGATTTGGTTTTCTGTGTTTTTATCTGGTGACCTCCAAGTCACCTTATGGATGTTTTTATGTTGGAAAATTGTCCCTCCGATGGTCATCATGTTTTCTTCACAGAAACTGCACAGTCTTTCTTCATTTTCATTTATTTCTCCGATTCCTTCTCTTCCCATGATTCTTCTTCTGTCTTCATTTCCTTCACCTACTTTTGTATTGAAGTCGCCTAAGATGAGTAGCATATCATGCTTGGGTATTGTTTCTACTGTGGCTTGGAGGGTGTTGTAAAAATCTTCTTTTAATTCCTCTTCAGCTGCTTCTGTTGGTACATAACAAACTATAATAGACAGCTTCGTGAATCTTGAGTTGAACCGTGCATATAATAATCTCTCATTTATTGGAGTCCATTTCAGCAATGCTCTTGATGCTTCTTTTGTTATAATCAATGCTACTCCTCCTTCATGAAGATCTTCTTTACCTGACCATATTATTGTATCTTCTGTGTGCTGTGTTGTTAATTTCCTTCTGTCTTGTCCTGTCCATCTTGCTTCTTGTACTCCTAGTATGTCTAGTTTGTATCTGTGCATTTCCTTGATGGTTTGTGCTAATTTTCCAGTCTGGTTAAGTGTTCTTACATTCCAGCTGCCTATTTGCATCTTGTGTTTAGGTTCCAGGAGGTCTGCAGTCGGGCTGGGGACTTCCAGTGGCTGGCTTTCATCCACAACCTTCATGGGCTCAGTTTCCTGATACGCATTTCTCCTTCCACCTGCATTTGTTTTTTCCCTTGCTTCCGTTTCTGTAGCAGTCTGATAGTTTTTTTTACCAGATAGGGTTGCTGGCCCTATGCTGAACCCTCCTTAGTCGCCTTTTACGATCATGCGTGGTAGGGTACAGTGGTCCTATTCTTTGCAGATCCCGGGTACCACACGGGTGGCTGTTTAACATGCTGAGTGGATAATGTAGACTTCTCTCAGCTGTTTAACATGCTGAGTGGATGACATGATTTCTGACATCTCTCAGCTGTTTAACTTGCTGAGTGGATAATGTAGACTTCTCTCAGCTGTTTAACATGCTGAGTGGATAATGTAGACTTCTCTCAGCTGTTTAACATGCTGAGTGGATAATGTAAACTTCTCTCAGCTGTTTAACATGCTGAGTGGATGACATGATTTCTGACATCTCTCAGCTGTTTAACTTGCTGAGTGGATAATGTAGACTTCTCTCAGCTGTTGAACTTGCTGAGTGGATGACATGATTTCTGACATCTCTCAGCTGTTTAACTTGCTGAGTGGATAATGTAGACTTCTCTCAGCTGTTGAACTTGCTGAGTGGATGACATGATTTCTGACATCTCTCAGTTGTTTAACATGCTGAGTGGATAATGTAGACTTCTCTCAGCTGTTTAATCTGCTGAATGGATGATGTAGACTTCTCACAGCTGTTTAACTTGCTAGGTAGATGATGTAGACTTCTTGCAACTCACATTTAAAAGTTTATAGCTGAAAGTGTAGATAAGAGTGTACAAATACTTGGCAGTGCCAGACAAATGTGGTGTGTGTGTGTGAGAGTGAAAATTCAGAGTGCAGAATTTCAAATGCCACATTCTTCACTCTTTTAAAATCAAGTTTGTTCATTCTTTCTCTCCAACCAGTGATGGGCAACTGTGATCATTTATATCACACATTTTCTCAATTCCAGGTGTCCATACCACAACCACCGTTGACTTTCAATCCATCACTTTCTATTCCAGAGAGACTGAAGAAGATACAGGACTACATGATTGAGCTACAGTATCCTTTTCTTTCATATCTACTTTTGTCAGGTTGAGCTACAGTATCCTTTTCTTTCATATCTACTTTTGTCAGGTTGAGCTACAGTATTATTTTCTTTCATATCTACTCCTGTCAAGTTGAGCTACAGTATCCTTTTCTTTCATATCTACTTTTGTCAGGTTGAGCTACAGTATTATTTTCTTTCATATCTACTCCTGTCAAGTTGAGCTACAGTATTATTTTCTTTCATATCTACTCCTGTCAAGTTGAGCTACAGTATCCTTTTCTTTCATATCTACTTTTGTCAGGTTGAGCTACAGTATCCTTTTCTTTCATATCTACTTCTGTCAGGTTCAGTAACACTGTCTTATCATGTCAGTTTCTGTCAAGTTGAGCAACAGTATCTTATCATGTCAGTTACTGTCAAGTTGAGCAACAGTATTTTATCATGTCAGTTTCAGTCATGACTTATATCAAACTTGTAGACTGATTGACTAAGAAATGTCAAGTCACAGTGACATTTTAACACTCAGCTTTAGAACTACCTGCAGGATTCTCTTTCATAGATTTGTTACGCTGGACATCTTGTGTGGAGGATGTTTTGCTTCATCTCTTGGGCCAAGTTTTCAATAAAGTTACTTGATGTGGACTTTAAGTCCAACTCAAGTGGCCCATGTTTATAACTGTAACTGCAGCCAGATTTCCCCATGGAGATGATACAAATGATAAATATCATTTTCATTGTCAGATTCTGTCATGATTTTCCAACAGTATGCCTCTTGTTGTTATCTTCCACAGCTTTGTGTTTCTCTTGGAGAACTTGTAGTATAGTTTCATGAGCTGTCATCATCATCCTGTGTTATGCTGTATAGTATGGTTATTCATGGTTCTCTGCTAATATTCTCTGGACACATGGAAGAAGTGAGGAATCCCTGTGTGAGATTACAGAACATCAGAAAACTAAATAAATTTATGTATAAAAATATAATCAAATTCTTCCATATGTAATGAGAAGACAAAAGTTAGAGACTCTAACAACACTGGACATGACATGAGAAGACACAAGTTAGAGACTCTAACAATCACTGGACATGTCATGAGAAGACAAAAGTTAGAGACTCTAACAATCACTGGACATGTCATGAGAAGACAGAAGTTAGAGACTCTAACAATCACTGGACATGTCATGAGAAGACAGAAGTTAGAGACTCTAACAATCACTGGACATGTCATGAGAAGACAAAAGTTAGAGACTCTAACAATCACTGGACATGTCATGAGAAGACAAAAGTTAGAGACTCTAACAATCACTGGACATGTCATGAGAAGACAAAAGTTAGAGACTCTAACAATCACTGGACATGTCATGAGAAGACAGAAGTTAGAGACTCTAACAATCACTGGACATGTCATGAGAAGACATAAGTTGGAGAACCTGATAATCACTAGAAAACTCAGTTGTAAAAATTACATGTTTCTGTAGCAACAGAACAGTATCTTAATGAGATGGCTTAAGGGATTGGGAAGGGTAGTTAACAGTTCTAATTGGGGATGCTAAGAACATCACAAGATAGTGAAATGTGACTGCAGAGATGGAGAAGTATGACTACAAAGATACACCTAATGAATTTGATAAATGTTAATATAACATGAAGATATGTGTACGGAGCAACTACAGATGAAACACTATGATTTCAGTCTCCAGAGTTTTACAAACGTTGTGTATTAAAGAGATAGCATGAGTTTAGAGTTTCAGTGGTGTACATGTAGATATGAGGGGGATGGTGACTGCAGTAAAACTGGTTCTAATAATAACGGTAGATAGAGGTGTATGGTGCAGTTTTACAAGGTGGCAGAGGGAGTGAGTCAAGTGAGAAAAGTGGGAAAAAATGAATAGAAAGTATGAGAGCAAGATGAGAATGTATACATGAAAACCATACAACATCCGATATTTCGGCATGAGCCTTTTTCGAGGATTACATACACAAACGAGACAAAAAGGTATAAATAAATGAAAAACTTATCTTAATATGGCACCCTCCAAAAGTAGGAAACAGAGAAATGCCTGTCCACTAGATGAGGCATAGAGAACATGCAGGGCCACACAAAGGATAAGCCTCAGCGCCTTATTTTCCAGGCTGGCTGTCTCCACTCACCAGGAATTAACATTTCCAGCTTCCTTTAACTTCTTTAGTTTTCCACCCTTTTTTTCTCATTTTTTTGTGACTTATACTCTACTTTCTTGTTTCTTTCTCCTAGCTACCCCTCCCTATCACCACCTACTCTTCTTCTCTGGCAACCTATTGGTGTATAGGGTCTTGTCCTATTCACCAGGTTCACATTTTCTCACTGCAGGTGTTTATGTTCTTCATTCATTATCTCTCCACTTCCCCTTCCCCCCCCCCCAACACCTTCTCTAGCAGCTATCATGTTTCTATTGCCCTTCCCCCTTCCCCCCACCTGTTTCCCTCCCTCTTTCCATCTCTTCTTTATGATTGGCTCTATCAGCTTATCCTTTGTGTGGTCCTGCGTGGTCTCCATGCCTCATCTAGTGGACAGGCATTTCTCTGTTTCCTACTTTTGGAGGGTGCCACATTAAGATAAGTTTTTCATTTGTGTATGTAATCCTCGAAAAAGGCTCATGCCGAAATATCGGATGTTGTATGGTTTTCATGTATACATTCTCATCTTGCTCTCACACTTTCTATTCATTTTTTATCACTTTTCTCACTTGACTCACTCCCTCTGCCACCTTGTAAAACTGCACCATACACCTCTATCTACGTGTAGATATGACATAACCAACGTTGGCTTTGTTTTGCTTTTTTGAAATTGTAGGTTATGATTACATCAGTGAACAAAAAAAAACTACTTGTAATATAGGGTGAGCCATGAAAAACCAATCTGTTTTACATATTACATGTTAGCTGTATCATTTATTGTCCTTCTGTACATAGAATCTGTCATGGGCACATGAGGCAGAATGGTTCTTCATGGGAAACAAGTTGACACATTCTCGAGATCATGTACATTTTAGGAAAAAGTGTACACTTCCTTAACAAAGTCAGATACAATCACACAGGTACCCAATTTTTTGAGATTAGAAAAAAGAGGCCCATGTCAGGGTGAGATTTATCAGTTTCTGTAAACATATTCTTGTGGTTGTGTGTTGTTCTGATATTTATCAGTTTCTGTAAACATATTCTTGTGTTTGTTGTTGTGAGATTTATCAGTTTCTGTAAACATATTCTTATGGTTGTTGTGAGATTTATCAGTTTCTATAAACATATTCTTGTGTTGTTTTTTTTTGTCATGAGATTTCTCTCTCTCTCTCTCTCTCTCTTTCTCCCTCTTCCTCTCTCTCTCCCCCTGCTCTCTTTCTCAAGATCTTGCTGACAGACAGGCATAGAATATCATGTCCTTCAAATACCCCCAATCTCTCATACATCTCAACAGACTTATCACTGAACATTTCCTGCATCAGGATACCAAACCATCAAACATCTTTTTCTCTTTGTCCTGATATTTATCAGCTTCTGTAAACACATTCTTGATTTATTTTCTTTATTCTTTTACAAGTTCAGTATGTCAGTATTGTTCGATGATAGATGATAATGTTGATGTTAGGTGACAGATGGTGATGATTTTGAAGAAAAGCAAAAGCTGTGTACTATACTATTTTGAAAGAAATGAATGTTGGTTTTTCTCAAAACTTTGCTTTTGTTTATGAGGTATTGCATAATACTTATGTGAATATTTGTTGCAGCTTGATGGAATGTGTTAGAGAAATGATGAGAGAATCCTTGCCCATCAAGTGTTTGGAAGCTGTAATCCTTGGAATGTATCCTTACCCGTTCATTTACGTGTCATGTCATTGTAGATCCTTGGAATGTATCCTTACTTGTTCATTTATGTGTCATGTCACTTGAAGAAGCTCAAGGTTCAGAATTCAGACTCCACTTCATTGCATTCAGGACAGCTCCATCTATTCTCCGCCGCATGCAGGGCATCCATCCAAGAGTGTACTTGCCAATAGTTCCTGTCAAATTTTGGTTGCACGTTTTCTGCCACACAGTTGATTTCCCACCACCATCTTTAATTTGTCCTATCACCAATGATCTCTCTTCATTGTCCCTGCACTCCCTTCATTGTCCCTGCACTCCCTTCATTGTCCCTGCACTCTCTTCATTGTCCCTGCACTCTCTTCATTGTCCCTGCACTCCCACTCCTCATCCTCCCACAGTCCCTCCAGTAACTAATAAGGCTTTAGTAATGTCACCTTTGTTCTCTGTCTGCCTGCCACTGATCTTGTTGAAAAAGTATGTTCATGTTATCATGACATGATGAAAATACAGATTCAACTGACATAATAATGAAGATACCATGAATATAGTTGAAGAAGTGTATTCATGGTATCCTGTCATCATGCCAATTGAAGAAGTGTATTCATGGTATCCTGTCATCATATCAGTTGAAGAAGTGCATTCATGGTATCCTGTCATCATGCCATTTGAAGAAGTGTGTTCATTGTATTCTGTCATGATGCCAGTTGAAGAAGTATATTCATGACATCTTGTCATTATGTCAGGTGTATTCATGATATCTTGTCATCATGTCAGTTGAAGATGTATATTAATGATATCCTGTCATCCTACCAGTTGAAGAAGTATATTCTTGATATCTTGTCATCATGTCAGGTGTATTCATGATATCTTGTTTCTGAGACTGACTGAAAGATCACAGAATCATTTAACTGTTCATCATTTCACCACTTAAAATGATAGATGTCGATGAGCTTGGTAGATATCATTAAATAGAGGAGAGATGGTTGGATCCAATACACTATGAGTAAGATTGTAAGAAGTTTGTCTAATGTTCTGTAAGAAAGATTGTTAGAAGCTGATCTAATGTTTTATAAGAAAGATTGTTAGAAGCTTATTTAATGTTCTGTAAGAAAGACTGTTAGAAGTAGAAGCTTATTTAATGTTCTGTAAGAAAGATTATTAGAAGTTTATGTAATGTTCCATAGGAAAAGTTGTTGGATGGTATCAAATGTTTTGTAAGAAAGTTTGGTAGAGTGTGTTATGCGTATAAGAAAGATTCTTTAAAATGTATCCAATGTTCTGTAAGAAATACTATTGAAATTTCATCCATTTTTTTTTAATCTGTATGAAAGATTGTTGGAATTTTATCTTTTTTTTTTTTCTGTATGAAAACTGTTGGAATTTTATTTAATGTTCTGTAAGAAAGGTTGTTGGGATTTTAATCTAATATTCTGTAAGAAAGATTGTTGAGATTTTATGTAATGTTCTGTAAGAAAGATTGTTGGGATTTTATGTAATGTTCTGTAAGAAAGATTGTTGGGATTTTATTTAATGTTCTGTAAGAAAGATTATTAGAAGTTTATGTAATGTTCTGTAAGAAAGATTGTTGGGATTTTATCTAATGTTCTGTAAGAAAGATTATTGGAAGCTGGTTGGTACTTCATGAAAGAGACAATAATGAGTGAAGTATGTAACTATACACAGAGCCACTGCAGTAAAGGTGTGATACCAAAATATATAAACTGGGAAAAAAAATAAGAACAGCTTTATTACTTAACCAGTACACAGTCGTGACGTTTTGGTGTGAGCCTTAATCATACAAAAACACACACAGAAAAAAGAAATAGAAAGAGGAGATAAAGTATAAATTCACATGAATGCTGTGTTAAAAAAAAACAAAAAAACCAAGAAACAATGTCACACAGATGACAGAAGCCGCTTAGCGGTTGAGAATCACTACATTCAGGAATATGGGACGCTAGAACCATATGATTTGAACTCATTATTCAGCTACACCTCACATTCTCCTCTTCCACAATCCCTCCCCACTAAGTTCCACTCTCTTCTCACTTGTTACACATAGTTCAGATACTCCTCGGAGCATCATATTACAACCCCTCTACCCTAAGTATAATCACATATTTCACCTTCTCCTGGCTAGATTACCAATGTATCACTCTCTCTCCCCTCCATGGTTTCCCTACCCACCACCCTCAGTTATGACCCGCCCATCAGACATCCCAAGTCTCCATTTAAATACTGTCTACACTTCACTATGCACATTTCTGACACACAGCATTGGACAAGCCACAGCTTCTTACAAGTTACAGCTAAGTGCTCTATTCATTTTATTTTATTTTTTTTTTTAGCACAGCATTCATGTGGATTTATATTTTATCTCATCTCTCTATTTCTTTGTCCTGTATGTTTTTGTATGATTAAGGCTCACGCCAAAATGTCACAACTATGTACTCATTAAGTAATAAAGCTGTTCCTACTTTTTTTCCTAGTTTATATATTCATGAAAGAAAATTCTGGGAATTTTTCTGGCACTCAGTGAAAAAGATTGTTGATAGCACATTTTACTGTGAGCATTCACCAACTGGAGGTGTTTTTATGTAATGTGGCAGTTTATTTTTAATTGTCTGTCTGGGAATGGATATGTTTGTTATACTGTTTGTCTGGGAATGGACATGTTTGTTATATTGTTTATCTGGGAATGGACATGTTTGTTATATTGTTTGTCTGGGAATGGACATGTTTGTTATATTGTTTGTCTGGGAATGGACATGTTTGTTATGTTGTTTGTCTGGGAATGGACATGTTTCATCCATAACTTGCACACAGATTTCTGACCAATGGCATGCATGGTGTGGAGCGCTTCACCCTCAGCTTCAAAACTGACTTTAGAGGTAACCTTCACAGACATGTTGTGCTTGGCATCTCCCACAGAGGATGTTACGGAGCAATCGGCATGAGCCGTCGTGATGACCTCATGTACAAACCTGTTGAGTTCAAGGTCTGTCCTTAAAATATATATCAATTGCATATATAACTTACACGATCTGTCTGTTATGGTTCCTTTGCCTTGTCTTCATGTCTTTGTTTATGCGCACCAGATTCCTTTGTCTTCTCTTCCTGTCTTTATTTATGCGCACCAGATTCCTTTGTCTTCTCTTCATGTCTTTATTTATGCCCACCAGATTCGTCTTCTCTTCCTGTCTTTGTTTATGCACACCAGATTCCTTTGTCTTCTCTTCTTGTCTTTGTTTATGCACACCAGATGTAAAATTGGGCATTGTTATAAACAAACTTTTATCATAGTAACATTTGCCTCCATGTGACCTGGTATGTATTTCTCAGTATGTGTTTATGTCCGCTATGTTTTGATGCTCTTCTGCCTGTAAACTTACTCCAGTTCCTTTGAGATTAGGGTGAAGAGAGAGAATATGTCAGAAGAAACAACTATGTGAGTCTAGTGAGTGAGGTGAGTACGGAGCTTGTGTATCAAATGTTTCATGATATAACAAACAGCCATTAATTTGCAGTTAAATCTCTCGCCTTTCAAACAGAATTTAGTTTATATATGGAGTAGTTTACATAGAAAGCCACACAAACTCTCCTTTCAAACAGAATTTAGTTTGTTTATGGAGTAGTTTACATAGAAAGCCACACAAACTCTCTTTTCAAACAGAATTCAGTTTGTATGAGGGTTGATTGATACGTTCTCGGCATAAGGTACAAATACTTGAAACATACAGTTGATATTAGGTGCATTTGTAGATCAGGTTAATGTAAGATTAAACACCAAGTTTCAAGAAATTAACTGCAACCAATTTTTTTTATGGTCAACTGAAGTGGTAAGGGGTGGAAGAAATTGAGAAAATGGTTACTCACCGAGCAGTCATTCGCTACCTCTGCATCAAGGGCTTATCATCAAAGAAGATCCATGAGGATATGGTGTAGACTCTAGGGGAGAGTGCCCCTTCTTACAGCACAGTGAAGAAATGAGCAGCTGAATTCAAACATGGAAAGGAGAGTCTAGAAGATGATTCCCATCCAGGAAGACAAAGAACAGTAACCACTGATGAAACCACCAGCAGAATCCATGACATTCTAATGGAGGATCAACGACTAGCTGAGTAGTACATTGCTACTGAGTTGAGCATCTCCCAGGAATGTGTTCATGCCATTATTTACAATGATCTTCAAATGACAATGGTCTCTGCTCGATGGGTCCCAAAACTTCTTGGAGCTGATCACAAAAGACAGAGTCTCAACATGTCAACAGACAATCTTGGCCATTTTTCTGCAAATCCTGAAAAGTTTCTTCAGCAATTTGTGTCTATGGATGAGACTTAGGTTCATCATTTTCAACCAGAAACCAAAGAACAGTCAAAGCAGTGGAAACATCATGGATCTCCAACTCCAAAGAAAGCAAGGGTGGTTCTGTCTGCAGGCAAAGTGATGGATTCCATCTTTTGGGATTCAGAAAGTGTGCTATTGGTAGAATATCTTCAGAAGGGCAGAATGGTCACCAGGACCTATTGCGCTAATCTTGTGAAGCAGCTGCGGATCAAATTGAAGGAAAAGAATCGAGGGAAATTGATAAAAGGAGTCATCTTTCGTCAAGACAATGCTCCAGTTCACAACTTGGCCGTGGCTATGATTACCATTCATGAACTCGGCTTCCATCTTCTTAAACATCCTCCTTATTCCCCAGATTTGCCCCCTTCGGACTATTACCTATTTACCAAACTCAAAAAGGAGCTCAGTGGCCGCAAATTTGCTTCAGATGATGATGTCATTCATGCTGTAGACCACTTTTTACTGGGACAAGATGGTGACTTTTACAAAGAAGGGATCCGTATGCCCCAGGATCACTGGGCTAAGTGCATAAACTTGCAGGGGGACTATGTCGAGAAATAACCCGAAAAAGTCCACAAATAATCTGTTGTACCTTATGCCAAGAACTTATCAATCACCCCTCATATATAGAATAGTTTACATAGAAGGACGCACAAAATCTCTCTTCTTTCGAACAGAATTCAGTTTGTATACAGAGTAGGTTTACATAAAATGTCACATAAAAT